>CAUYRH010156002.1:0-30517 GCA_963574655.1 Perodicticus potto | reverse complement strand
CTCCGCCTCCCAAGTAGCTGGGACTACAGGCGCCTGCCACAACGCCTGGCCATTTTTTGGTTGCAGCCGTCATTGTTGTTTGGCGGGCCCGGGCTGGATTCGAACCCGCCAGCTCAGGTGTACGTGGCTGGCGCCTTAGCCGGTTGAACCACAGGCGCCGAGCCAGACGCTTTTGTTTTTATTTTGTGAAGTGCAAGCCAAAGGCAGCACAGCAAAGATATTAATGACTGTAGTCTTTGAAGACAAGTTTATTTTCTGTGTGACCTTGGGCAAGTCGCTTAATATGTCTGGACCTCGATTTCCTTCTCTGTAAAATGTGGATAGTAGTTAAATGTTTAAAATATTGCTCAGATTGAATTGTTTATTTCCAAAGTGTTTGGAAAAGTGATTGAATCATAATGAACCCTGTTTGGACTTCCTAAGCATAGAAAAAAAAAAAAAGAAAACTCGGTTCATCACTGTAATAACCTTATTCATGGCAGTGGGAGAGAGGTATCATCTCAAGTCACTGAACTCCAGATATTGTGGGCTAGGTGCTTGTGGCTGAACAGTGAAATGAGACTTTGTATATCTTGCAGAAGTTAGAGTTCTAGTGCAGTAGGCATCAAATTAAAATGATTTTTATTCCTATTGTTGAATAAGTATGGGATGCTATGGCTGTTGTTAGCAGGACTAACTGGTTTGGAGGTTCAAAGAAGACTTTAAGGAAGTAGTAACTTCTAAGACCAAAGGGAGGGATAGGAACTTTCCTTGCTGAAAGTGGGGAAGAAGAATTTTTCAAGTACTGAAAGGCCTGAGAGGCCCGGGGGCCAGAGGGAACATGCCCTGAGGCGGGAAAATGGAGCTTAGGCTGATTAGGGAGCTTTCCTGGAATGGGAAAAGTGGAGCTCCAGGGGGCAGGGGCAAGGTCAGGAAGGGCCTTGTGCAGCAGTATTAAGGACTTCATTCCCAGGAGAGTGGGAAGTGTGGAGCAGTGGACTGGTGGGGCCTGACTGCTTGGTAGGAAGCTTTCTCAGGCCGCTGTTGTGAGCATGAGATAGAGGAAAGCAGGATTGTGGTCTGGGAGGTCAGTCATCGAGGCCAGACACTTGGTGGCAGAAGAGGAGTCAGGACTTAGAGGCTGCAGGCTTTGGAGTGATTGGGAGCGAGGATGGGGTGATGTGATATGTTAGATCCCGGCTGGGCTGGTGAATGCTGTCACTGAGGTGTCCAGGTAGAGAAGCAGATTTTGTGGGGAAGACGATGAGCTTTTGGTTTTGAATGTTGAGGCTGAAGTACTTCTGAGATGTCCAGTGACGTGTCCAATACTTGGTTTCTTTTATGGGTATATATATTTCAGGAACAGAGGATAGAGCTGGTTTATAGATAGGAAACCATAGGATGCAAGTGAATATTGAGCCTGACCAGAGAGTAGAGTGAGAAGGCAGGGTGGTTCAGGGCAAATCCTGAGGCACACCACCTGTTAAGCTGTGGGTGAAGGAAGAACTTGAGGAGGAGATTTGAGAAACAGAAGCCATGGGAGGGAGAGAGAGAGGGAGAGACATGGAAAACTAGGAAGGGTCTCAGAAGCCAAAGAGAATGAGTATTTCAGAAAGCAGGAGGGAGTAGACATGGTCATTTATAGAGAGTTCAAGTGACATTGTATTAGCAAGACAGTGTCATAGGTCATAGTGGATAGGGTAAGTTTAGGTAGCTAAGCAGAAGTGGGAGCCTGACGGCAGAGGCTGGAGAAGGGAGTGCAAAGGTATCATGAAAGTGGTTTATCCAGATATTTGGATAAAAAAATATCCTCCCTTTCTTTGCAAGGGAGTGCAAACCACTTTCATGTACCTGCCATACAGATAGCTTTGCCAAATGATTTGGTCAGTGGGAGAGGAGGAGATTGAGGACTCAGGGAATATTCTAGAGCACAAAGTACTTCTGAATATGGAAGATAGCATTCAGATTCTAGGTGAAAAGCGGGGCACATCCTTCATCTATACAGAAGAGATGAGAAAAAAAACAGAAGGGATGGAAATGAAGTATATACATTCAGGGAATTTTGTAGGTTTGTGGCAGGATATTGAGGAAATTATCAACTGATGAATTTTTGTGTGTGTGTGCAATAGATGGCAAGATAATTTTCAGTATTTCTATTTTAATCTCCCCCCACTGCATTCTTTCTCTGATTATTAAGTAATGTATGATTCATGGGAGTGTTTTTCCTCATTGCCCATTTGAGCTGGAGTCTAGATTTTATTTTCTTTTTTGAGACAGTCTTGCTCTGTGACCCAGACTGCATTAAGTACAGTGCTGTGATCACAGGTCAGTATAATCTTGAAGCCCTGGGCTCAAGTGATCTTTCTGTCTCAGCCTCCTAAGTAGCTGGAACTACAGGTGTGCACCACCACACCCTGCTGGAGTATAGGTTTTATTTTTTTTTATTTTTTTATTTTTTAATATGAGACAGAGCCTCAAGCTGTCACCCTGGATAGAGGGCCGTGGCATCACAGCTCACAGCAACCTCCAATTCCTGGGCTCAAGCGAGTCTCCTGCCTCCGCCTCCCAAGTAGCTGGGACTACAGGCGCCCGCCGCAACGCCCGGCCATTTTTTGGTTGCAGCCGTCGTTGTTTGGCGGGCCCGGGCTGGATTTGAACCCGCCAGCTTAGGTGTACGTGGCTGGTGCCTTAGCCCATTGAGCCACAGGCGCCAAGCCTGGAGTATAGGTTTTAAACTGAGAACAGGTAATGGAGGAAGGAGGGAAAAAGTGGGAGTAAAATATCTGGATAAACCACTTTCATGATACCAAGAAGTGCCTCTATGTAAGTATTTAAGTATAGCAGACTTCACCTGATCTACTTAAAAAATCCAAACAGTCCTCCTTTTTTTTTTTTTTTTTTTTTTGAGGCAGAGTCTCTGTTGCCCGTTGTAGAGAGTCATAACATCTTTGTAGCTACAGCAACATCAGTATCTTGGGCTCAAGGGGTCCTTCTGCCTCAGCCTCTCCAGTAGGTGGGACAATGGGTACCTGCCACTATACCCAGCCAGTTTTTCTATTTTTAGTAGAGACAGGGTCTTGCTCTTGCTCAGGCTGGTCTCTGAACTCCTGAGCTCAAACAGTCCACCTGCCTTGGCCTCCTAGAGTGCTAGGGTTACAGGTCTCTGCCACTGTGCCCACCCAGCCAGTCCATTTTTTCTACAGTATTAGATGAAAACATCTTTTTCCTTTTCACTGAATTATACTGCTGATTTTTCGCTTCATCTCACTGGAATCACTCTGGTTTTCTTTGGATGCCTACAAAGAAAATGCTGCTGGCAACATCTGGAAGATTCTAGGAATTCCAAGTTTCTGCCTTTGTCCAAGAAAAGAAGAGGAACAGAACCTGTAAGAGTTAAAAATGCAATAATTATCTATGACCTAAAAGCTGCTTTTCTCCCTCTTTTCTAGCTAACTACTGAGGTTCTAACTAGTTTAAGAAACAACTCTTTAAAACAAAAGAAATTATTTTAAAAGATGATTGTCGCTCTTAAAGTGCAGTGGTCTCTGAACAGTCTTTGTCTTCCCTGAGATCTGGAGACCTGACTGGCCCTGAGGTAGGCACACAGCTGTGTGGAGTGTGAATACTTTCAGGTACTTCCAAGGGATGACGCTAGAGGAGAACGTCACTGTGTCCCTGGAGCTGGAGTTGGCGTCTTGTTTTTGTGGAAGTGTGTGGGAAGGATAGGGTTTAGAATTAATCTGAACCTTTCTTTCTTCGGATTTTTGGTGTAAAACATACTGTGTATATCCTCGTTCATTTCCTTCCATTGCAAGTGAGAGAAACTCAACTAAAGCTAGAAGCCAAAAAGAGAAAATTTTGGCACATATGAGTGAAGACTGAGGAGTGGGACTTGCCATAGCTATCCCTAAATCCAAGAGTTCAGACGGTGTCGTCAGGTCTCTGTGAGCTGTGGCCTGTCTGCAATCGGCTTCATTCTCAGATCACCATGCTTCCTTGGTGGCTGTAGTTCAAGGCTCACACCTTTCTTTTTATTTTTCTGCATCATAGAATGTCAAGCAAAAGGCTTATATCTTTCTTATTGTTCTGGGAATTCCAGAGAGTGGTGACCACCTTTCCATAGAGCAATGGTTCTGAAATGGATGGTTTTGGACCCACCCCTCACATTTGGTTATTATGGTGGGGAGAGGCCAACGATACTGATAAACATCCTACAACACATAAGACATCCTGCTCCCAACTGAGATCCAGCCTGAAATTTTTTTTCTTTTTTTCTTTTTTTGTGTAGAGACAGAGTCTCACTTTATCACCCTCGGTAGAGTGCTGTGGCGTCACACAGCTCACAGCAACCTCCAACTTCTGGGCTTAGGTGATTCTTTTGCCTCACCCTCCTGAGTAGCTGGGACTACAGGCACCCTGCCCCAATGCCCGGCTATTTTTCTGTTTTTGCAGTTCGTCTGAGGCCGGGTTTGAACCTGCCACCTTCAGTATATGGGGCCAGCGCCCTACTTGATGAGCCACAGGTGCCGCCTAATTTTTTTTTTTTAATTTTGAGACAGAGTCTCACTTTGTCACCCCTGGTAGAATGTGGTGGCATCACAGCTCACAGCAGGCTCAAACTCTTGGGCTTAAGTGATTCTCTTGCCTCAGCCTCCTAAGTAGCTGGGATTACAGTTGCCCACTACAACGCATGGCTATTTTTTGTTTGCAATAGTCAGTGTTGTTTAGCAGGCCTGGGCCAGGTTGGAACCTGTGAGCCTGGGTGTATGTAGCCGGTGCTGTAACCACTGTACTATAGGCGCCAAGCCCCAGCCTGAAATCTTAATAGTGCTGGGGTTGAAAAATTCTTAGAGAGGCTATAGTCTAAATCCAGATACTTTAGAGCAGTGAAGCAGTGATTTTCAACCAGTGTGTCATGAGAGGATCTTAGGTGGGGTGCGAAAATTTTAAAATTATTATTATTTTTTATTTATTCTGTTTTTTTTTTTTTTTTTTTTTGTATGTGGTTTTTGGCTGGGGTGGGTTTGAACCTGCCAACTCTGGCATAGGGGGCCGGCTCCCTACTCCTTTGAGCTACAGATGTCACCCTTAAAATTATTTTTGATAATTATTTTCTGCAGTAGTTCAAAGCATGGTAAGTATATTATTTTTTTAAAATTCTTTTTTGGGGTCAAATTTATTTATTTATTTATTTATTTATTTATTTATTTATTTATTTTATTTATTTGCAGTTTTTGGCCGGGGCTGGGTTTGAACCCTCCACCTCCGGTATATGGGGCCAGCACCCTACTCCTTTGAGCCACAGGCACCACTGAGGGGTCAGCATAATTTAAGTGTGCTGTGGAAGTTTAACTATGGGTTCAAGTGTGCCATGAGATAAAAAAGGTTGAAAAACTCTGCTTTAGAGAATAAAATTATGCCAGGTGCATTTGCAACAATCGTAGTTCATCTTGGGATGTGGCAGGTGCATCTGGACCTATAATTGTCCCATGTGAAAGGCCCTATCAGTCCTGAGACACTTACCGAGCGTAGACCAATCACTGAGACACAGTGGATGGTTTACTCTGGCCAGCCTGAATCACATGCCCACCACTGGGGTGAAGAAGTGGGCAGGAAGTGATTGTCTGCTCAGACAGAACACTATGGCTCACAACAAAGGGATGTATAGAAACTAGAAGAAAAAAAAAAGAAGCTGATGTCCGTACAAAGTATCAGTTATGCAAAATAAGTAAGATCTGGAGATGTACAACATCGGGCATATGATTAACAATATTGTATTGCATACTTAAGAATTTCCTAAGAGGGTAGATTTTATATTAAGTGTTCTTGCTACAAAAGGAAACAAAACAAAAGCAAGCAACGAAGGGGTGGGAGGAGAACTTTTGGAGGGCATGGCATTGACAGTGATAGTTTCACAGGTGTATGTTTATAAACAAGTCATCTTACACATTAAACACAATGAAAGCTGTAAATATTTGAGGGAATCCCCCCATGTCCAATGCACACAAGAACTTGCACTTTTGAAAGTCAGTTTGTTGAACCTGCTTTAATCTGGGCCTAGGCACTGCATTTGGCAAACAAATGAGGACCATGTGAAAATAGTCAAAATAAATACGCCTATTTTTTGCCTCATTGCTTGGTTGATTAAATTTAACCAGAATGGAGGGGTGGCAGAGATGAAATGGGTGAGAGAGTGAAAGCGAAGACTCTGGCCTGAAAAGCTTGCCTGGTTACAAGGTTAAGGTGGTTGTTAACAGTGAGGTGTCTGTGACTTACAATGTGAATCACTAAAATGTGGATCATTGTGGAAAACACTTAGAATAACATGCTTCATATTTATAACATTTTAGCATGTTATAGCCCAAGAAAATATTTAAAAAATTCAGTAACAACTGGCTGAATTTAAATTTCTGACTGGTGTTTATTTTTGGAGAAACCAAGTATTGTTAAGGAAAACTGAGGTCTTTGTGAGTGTAATTCATCTAGCAGAGTAATTCTCTTCCCCTATAAGCAGGGAAAATTTTTCTTGAACAAAGAACAGTTTTTTCTTTCTAATTTTATACATTCTTGATCTAATTTTAAATTTGAGATGCACTGAGAAATTCTGTAAACATCCTGAAAAGTTGTTTAAACATTGTCTTCTTCTGAAAATATATGATAGCCTCTGGAAATATTTTCCTTCTTTCCTTTTATTATATTTGCTGGATAGTATCCAAAGTATTTGGATTTGAAAGTAGGTAGCTATTTGCACTATTTTCATTTCATTGCTAGTCAAGGGAAATTGAGATGGTTAAATCATATATTAATATTATATAAATGCTGAAATCTTTTAGAACTGACTACTGTATCTTAATTGATGTTATCTGAAAGGCTTGACTGGCTATGCAAATTAACCTGTTGATGAACAGTCATACATCCAGAAACAGGATGTATCACTTAACCACAGCTAACAGTTTTTTGTTTGCTATAAGATGGTTGAGTGCCTTTTGGCAGTGGCTACCTGATTGTGGCAGGACTGATTATTTTGACAATCATAGAATGACAAGAATTTTGAAAAGGCAAAGAGGCAACTTTTTAAAGCCCTTGAGTTTTGTGATCTTGACGTTTTCATTCCAGAACTTTAAACCTGAAAGTGTGGTTCTGACTCCACACGTTTCCTCACATGCACTGAGAACAAAATGATAATTAGTGGAGAATGAGTTGGTACCACGGTGGAAGCCAGTACCACAGTGAGCTTTTGGCCTTTGAAAGGTGTTGGACGGCCACCAGAGAATGAGAGGTGTTGATTCTCTTCCAGATTTGGTGACAGTTTAACAAATGCCTACTAAAACTTAGAGTTTCTATCAGGAAGAAAAGTTAGAATAGAATGGAATTAATACATATTCAGCTTTGTGGTTGTACTTTGTGTGCAGGTTTATGTGCATGATTTTAATCATAGTTTAGATACAGCTAAACTATATTTATTATGTAAAGGGAATTGGGGATGATTCCTTTAAAGGTAATAGTCATCTCCTAACCTATTTTTGTTTTTTGTGAATATTCATTTTTATATGTTGGATTTGTTTACATAAATGTACATGTAATTTTTTAAGTTAAAATTTTAAATTTCAGGGTGGCGCCTGTGGCTCAAAGGAGTAGGGCGCCGGCCCCATTTGCTGGAGGTGGTGGGTTCAAATCCAGCCCCGGCCAAAAACGGCAAAAAAAAAAAAAAAATTTAAATTTCAAATTTTAAAAACTAATGAGTAGGTGACTATTGTGTTAGAGATGTTAGATTTTAATTTGATAATCTACTTATAGGTTTAGATATTGTTAAACATCTGAGGTACACTGAAATAAACTTATAGATTTACAGCAACTGATATAATAAGGGTGGTGCTGTTGTAGTCATAGATGATAGGTTTTTTGTTTTTTTGCTTTTCTTGTGCACTTACTACTGCGTTGCATGAACTATGCTAAGTGTTTTACATGAATTGTTTACTTCTCACAGCACTCCTATGCAATTGCTACTTTTATAATAAACACCATATTGCATCTTAGGAGCCTAGGTTAAGTGAGGATAAGATTTGTCCAAAGGGACTCTCCTAGAAAGCTGAGGCCCACAAGTCACATAGTCTCTGAAGCTTTTAGTTTTCTAGGAGAGTATGTATTATTGCCATTGATACAGTATTTCACAAACCTGATTTGGGGTATTATCTTCGGTAAAGCCTACCGGGTCATAGTGTCTACAAAGCTTACTTTTAAGGGAATTTAAAAATTTTCCACGAAGTGATTGAAACTTCCTTTCAACTACTAAAAGTCACAGGAAAGGAAGTTAATTTCAGATGATTGGAATAATGGCTATCTTATTCTATTTGCATTATAAAAAATAAAAAGAGATTACTGTTTTTTGTTTTTAACTGAAGCAGAATTTAAAAAGTAATGTCTTTTGGCTCAGCGCCTGTGGCTCAACGGGCTAAGGCGCCAGCCACGTACACCTGAGCTGGTGGGTTCGAATCCAGCCCAGGCCGGCCAAACAACAATGACGACTGCTACCAAAAATAGCTGGGCGTTGTGGCGGGCGCCTGTAGTCCCAGCTACTTGGAAGGCGGAGGCAAGAGACTCGCTTGAGCGAATTGGAGGTTGCTGTGAGCTGTGATGCCACAGCACTCTACCCAGGGTGACAGCTTGAGGCTCTGTCTCAAAAAAAAAAAAAAAAGTAATGTTTTTGTTAACAATCTAAAGGGTACACAGGTTTGATAAGTACTCACAGCCTACATTGTTTATCACTTATGTACAAAGGTATTATTTATCCTCTGAAAGAAAAAAGCTTTTCTTTGTTTTGTGGAATGGAATGGATGAATAGTAATAGTTGATAGTAACAGTCTCTGGGAAGTGACTGGAATCCATTCCAGAAAACAAAGTACTATTAATGTTTTCTTTTTCTTTTCTTCCTTCCCTTCCTTCCCTTCCTTCCTTCCTTCCTTCCTATCATAGCTGTGTACATTAATGCAATCATGGAGTACAATGTGCTGGTTTTTTTTTTTTTTTTTTTTTAAAAATAGACAGAGTCTCACTTTATCGCCCTCGGTAGAGTGCTGTGGCGTCACAGCTCACAGCAACCTCCAGCTCCTGGGCTTAGGCGATTCTCTTGCCTCAGCTTCCCGAGTAGCTGGGACTACAGGCACCTGCCACAACGCCCGGCTAGTTTTTTTGTTGTTGCAGTTCGGCCGGGGCTGGGTTTGAACCTGCCACCCTCGATATATGGGGCAGGCGCCTTTTACCGACCGAGCCACAGGCGCCGCCCCAATGTGCTGGTTTTATATACAATTTGAAGTATTTTCATCACTGTTTTCATTTTCTTAAAGAAAAATACTTTTCTTTGTTTTGTGGAATGGATGAATTACTATTAATGATGATTTGGACCTGTGATTAAATTTGCTGCTTATCTCATGCTTTCAGACTATATTGCCATCTTATAATCTTTGCAAATCATAGCCATTCCTCTTCTTTTTAGATGTAGTATGTATTTTCATTCTATTTGGTGGCAGTATTCTGAATGTCATTTATCCTGAAATAAATTTTCTCCTGGTTCACCTATGAGAAACCTGTTATCAAGAAGGTTAAAGAATGTCATCTAAAGTCATAGACAGTATCAATGAAGTCACTGTAGTCAATTTTAAAACATTTCAGAGTTTATATCCAATAAATACTGAATTTAGTAAATCTCAATGTGCACATGGAAAGCTAGAGTTAAAATCTTGGCTTTTTGACTTCTGGATAGCTACAAAGAAGGTCCAGCCCTCTCATTGTAGAGATGAGAAAACGTGCCCCAGAAGCTCTTAGATACCTGGTTTTTCTTCTTTGGTTTAGGGAGCTCACTTGTTTTTTTTTTTTTTTGAGACAGAGTCTCAGTATGTTGCCCTCTGTAGTGTGCAGTGGTGTCACAGCTCACAGCAACTTCAAACTCTTGGGCTTAAGTGATTCTCTTGCCTCAGCCTCCCAAGTAGCTGGGACTACAGGCACCTGCCACAACGCCCGGCTATTTTTTTGGTTGTAGTTGTCGTCGTTGTTTAGCAGGCCCAGCTGGTTTGAACCCGCTAGCCAGGGTGTATGTGGCTGGTGCCCTAACCACTGAGCTATGGGCGCTGAGCCTAGGGAAACTCACTTGTAGTGTTGCATTTATACATGCACTGAAGCCAGTTTCCTTATCTGCTTGTTTGCGATATGAGTGAACATTTACTTGAGAAAACAGTAATTTAAAGGATGCTTTTTTCCTTTCGAAACTTTTCAAAATTTTCACATCCTATATGTTGAGAATTTACGTTACCATGAGAGTGAGAAAGTATTGAGGCTCAACCACTAAATAATTCACGTGAGTGAGAGTTCTTCTTCTTCTTTTTTTTTTTTGAGACAGAGTCTCAAGCTGTCGCCCTGGATAGAGTGTTGTGGCACACAGCAACCTCCAACTCCTGGACGTAAGCAATTCTTTTGCCTCAGCCTCCCAAGTAGCTGGGATTATAGGCACCTGCCACAATGCCTGACTATTTTTTTGGCTATAGTTGTCATTGCTGTTTGGCAGGCCCGGGCTGGATTCGAACCCACCAGTTCTGGTGTATGTGGCTGGTGCCTTAGCCACTTGAGGTATAGGCGCTGAGCTGAGAGAGTTTTTCTTCTTAATGCTTAATTTGAAGTTGAATAGAAAGCTTGATGAATTGAACATAGATGATGTAGTATTATTTCATAGTTTGAAGCTTCCATTCCTTTGCTACTGCTGGTTCTAAGAAAGACCTAACATTGGGTTGATGAAACTTCAGAAGATGAATATAGGCTTAGGAAGAGCTGAGGCTCAACTTTGAGACAGTGTTCAAATACTTCTAGGGGCCCCAAACTGGACATAAAATCTCAGCAGTGGTTGTCAGCAGTTTCGTTCTCATGGTTGAATTTTTCTTGTCTGTCATCCCTTAATGATTGCTGATATCCAATATGTTGAAAGTCGTGTACAAATTTATCTTTAGTTGTTCACCATGTGGAGAGAATGTGGGTGAATTTTTACTGTTATACATAAGTAAAGGTGTGCAGGGGTCCTCAAACTATGGCCCATGGGCCACATGCTTTGGTGTGAATTGTATTCGTTCCTGTTTTGTTTGTTACTTCAAAATAAGGTATGTGTAGCGTCCATAGTTTTTTTTTTTTAAACTGTAGTCCGGCTCTCCAATGGTCTGAGGGACAGTGACTTGGCCCCCTGTTTAAAAAAGTTTGAGGGTGCCTGGTGTAGGGTATTAGAGCTAAATTTTTTTCATGTAAAGCAAAGTAAAAGGATTATAGGCATGAATAGTAGTAGTAGTGCCCTGGCTCATGCCTGTAATCCTAGCACTCTGGGAGGCCGAGGCAGGTGGATTGCCTGAACTCAGGAGTTCAAGACCAGCCTGAGGTAAAAGTAGCTGGGCATTGTAGCAGGCGCCTGTAGCGGGAGAGTGAGGAAAGAGGATCTCTTGAGCCCAAGAGTTTGTTGTGAGCCATGACATTCTACCAGGGGCAACAAAGTGAGACTCTGTCTCATAAAAAAAAGAAAAATAACAGGAAAAAGACAAAAATGACTTTGCTACACGGTTAAGTTGTACATTTTTTTGTTACAATTATAGAAGTCCCCAGAGATATATTAAAATCCTTTCCAAATGACAGCTTTAAAAAAATTCACAATGACATAATAAAAGCAAACTTACTATTTAAGCAAAACCAAAGCTGTAATATTTGAAGCACTTGTTATTTTGGAAAGAACAAAATGACATTTTGTTCTGTTTGTTCCTATTAACATGTTTACTTAATAAATTCATTTTCACTTATTAAATTTGTCTCTTACGTAACCAGTTCTTGTGATAAACTCAGTCTGGATGTTCCGTGTTGATGGCATCTCTTCCCGTTTAATTTTGCTGAGAAAACTGCATGGCATTCCATTCTGTTTGACTCTTTGTATGCAGGAAAGGATCCTAGCTGTAAGAATGTCATCAGTACCACTGTTATCAAGAAGAAAGAAAGGGCTGTTTTTGAAAACACTAATGGCATCCTTGGCTTTTTCTTGGCCCAGCCACTGAAAGTATTTATGGGAGTAGATTTACTTTTGTTCTCATAAACACAGTAAAATTGATTCTGCTTCTTGTCCTGCTGCTGCTCTTATACATGTGTTATATAGGTGATACTTTTTTCTGTTTGATTTTTTTAGAAGCTGGACCACTGTGAAAGGTGGATATGGGCACGCATGCACGTAATGCATTGTGAGTCAGCCTCTGTGGCTGTTTGCTGTGTATTTTATTCTGCTTTCTTTTGCATTTTTGTCTCACTTATGTGTTGAGGAACCATCAGTAAGGACTGGCTATAGGTAACAGAAGAACCAGGTGACAGATCTGCCCCCCAGACTGGTGATTTTTTCTCCCATAGTCAATATTAGAGGATGCTGGCCGGTTGTCAAGACTGAGGATTCCAAAAATTTCTTGGCTTATCTGTCATAGTTGCAAGTTGACCTAGTCATTACACCCACCTGCTATCGAGGAGGGAAAAGAGGAGGAAGAAGAAAGAGATCTGTATGCATGGTCTTACCAGGACTCTTCAGGAGGCTTCTGCTGTCTGCTCATTGGCTATAGTTTCCATTCTCCCTAGCTGCAGATAAGTCTGGAATTGTTTGTGGTCCAGCCTTTGTTATAGAGGAAGGCAAGGGAACAGAGGTTAGCATGGATGTTGAATGAACCAGTTTCTTCATCTTCCAAAAAGAGTTAAAGATTCTACAGGTAGCAAGGCATGTGGCAGGTGCCTCAGGAGGCTGAGGCATGAGAATTGCTTGAGCCCCAAAGAGTTAGAGATTACTTGAGCTGTGATGGCCACAGCAGTCTACTCAGGGCTACAGAGTGAGACTCTATCAAAAAAAAAAGGACTCAGTGCCTATTGCTCAGCGGCTAGGGTGCCGACCACATACGCCAGAGTTGGCGGGTTCAAACCCAGCCCGGGACTGCCAACAATGACAACTACAACCAAAAAAAGGGCCTGGCATTGTGGCAGGTGCCTGTAGTCCCAGCTACTTAGGAGGCTGAGGCAAGGGAATGGCTTAAGCCCAAGAGTTGGAGGCTGCTGTGAGCTGTGATGCCACGGTAGTCTACCAAGGGAGACATAGTGAGACATTTTTTAGACTACTAAAAAAAAGAAAAAGAAAAAAAAAAGATTCTAGAGGTGAGAATCTTAATAGTGCTTCTCCATTTAACATCAATTTATCAATAGATTTTTACTAAGTGCTATTAATGTGAGCGGCCTAGTAATCTCTCCTTATCCGAGGTTTCAGTTGCCTATGATCTGAAAATATTAAATGAAAAATTCCAGAAAACTCATTAGTTTTAAATTGCTTGCCATTCTGAGTAGTGTGATGAAATGTCACGCCATCTTGCCCCATCCTACCTGGAATCCAAATCTTCCCTTTGTCCAGCACAGTCACATCATGCTGTTTGTATGCAGAGGAAAAAACAATATGTGTGAGGCTCAGTGTTATCAGCAACTTCAGGCATCCACGGAGTGTCTTGGATATATCCCCCATGGGAAAGGGGAGACTACTGTACTGTTATGATCTTAAGAGGTTAGAGGGAGACATGCCAAGTTGCATGTATAATGTGTGAAAGGTGTAAGCAGAGGTGCCCAGAGATAGCAGAGAGTGGAGAAGTTTAGGTAAGCTTTATTGAATGGGACAAGGACCTGCCTGGGCAGTGCTAAGATGGTGCCTGGGGGCAGTTAGAGACCTCTTTTGTATGGGGCTGTAGGGAGTGGGCAAATTCTTTAGCTTGCCCAGAAAGTTAGGGTCTTTAGCTAACCAGATTCTTTGTTTACTTTTTCTTGGGGGGAGGGGTGTGGTTCATGTAGGGCTGTGTTAGGCCCCTCAACAATGCGTTGTCTCTAGAATTTGCAGCCTAGTTATGGGAATATCAAACACAAATGTTTCTGGGTAATTAAGTGCTTTGTTTTCTCATCAGATTATGAGAAGGGGCATTCACGGATACATGATATAATGAAAAAGGCTTACCTTGAGGGAAGGGTTGTAGGTTTAGGCTGGGTGGCAGTGCAGTTGCAGAGAGTGGGAGGGCGAGACAAGGACTGAGTGATGCCAAACAAAGCAGGATGTAGTGTCTCCTTTAGGTTTGTTGAAAAATCTGAATCAAAGCTAATAATGTCTTTTTTAAAATTCCAGATTAATGTGAGGGTACAAACAACCAGGTTACAATGTTTACATTTGTTAGGTAGAGTCCCTCTTGTAGTTGTGTCCCTCACCAGGAGGTGTGCTGTATACCCTTACATTGTGCCCACCCAATACCCTCCCGCTTTACTGTTCCCCCTACCTTTTCCTCCCCCCAACTTGAATTGAGGTTTTCTCTTATGTGGGCATATATTAGATCATTGACTGGTTTCATACTAATATGGAGTATGTTGGATACTTGCTTTTCCATTTTTGTGAAATTTTACTAAGAAGACTGTTTCAGTTCCATTCAGGTTAATACAAAAGATATAAAGACTCCATCTTTTTTAATGGCTGAATAGTATTCCATGGTATACATATAGCACAGTTTGTTAATCCATTCCTGGGTTGGTGGGCATTTAGGTTGTTTCTACATCTTGGCAATTGTAAATTGAGCTGCGATAAACAATCTAGTGCAAACGTCCTTATGATAAAATAATTTTTTTTTTCTGGGTAGATGCCTGGTAATGGGATTGTGGGATCAAATGGGAGGTCTAATTTGAGTTCTTTGAGGAGTCTCCATAGTTTCTTTGTTGTTGTTGTTGATTTTGAGACAGAGTCTCACTATGTCCTTAGTAGAGTGCTGTGGCATCACAGCTCACAGCAAACTCAGACTGTTGGGCTCAAGCGATTCTCTTGCCTCAGCCTCCCAAGTAGCTGGGACTACAGGCGTCTGCCACAACGCCCGGCTATTTTTGTGTTGCAGTTGTTATCGTCGTTTTAGCTGGCCCAGGCCAGGTTTGAACCCACTATCCTCTGTGCATGTGGCTGGTGCCCTACCCACTGAGCTACAGGTGCCGCCTGGATTCTCTGTATTTTCTTGCAAAGAGGTTGTATTAGTTTGCAGTCCCATCAACAGTGTAAAAGTGCTCCCTTCTCGCCACAGAAGCCGATAATGTTTCAGCTTGGCAGATGAGGAGAAAATTGGAGACCAGACCAGGAAGTCTCTGGGGCACAGGGCAGTCTGGTTCTGAGTAGAAGGCTTTGTGACCCAGCCAGTTCCTGGTCTTGGATGCTGTGTCTGTCACCTTGAATTCCCTTTAGCAGCTTTGCATCCACTGTGGCACTGACAGCTTGTCTGTCCGCAGCTCTGCTTCCTCCCACTTTGGCTTACTCATGACACTGCTCTGAGTGTCCTCTTGGCCTCACCTTCTGCTACGTGTACTATGTCCCTGTGCACTTCCCTACTCTTCATTCAGCTTTCTAAGAGAATCTGGTTGGCCCAGTACGTTACCTACCATTGTCCTTGTTTTGGAAGGAGTTGTGAGGCCTGGCCCATCCTGGTCATTGGCCAGTCGGTCTGTTGGCTGTTCTGGGATCTGCTGCCCATCCCTGTCCAGTCAGATGTAATCTGTGACATAAAACAGGTTTGCTGAAGACTACCGCTCACCAGGGCGGGGAGGAAGAGGGTCAGGCTGATGGAGGGGCAGGCGCAGTGCAAATACAAGCCAGGACGTGTGCCCTAGCTTACCTTGTGTGCCCCTATCCTTTTATAAACATTTCTTTATCAAAGGGAACCACGTTTTACTTCACTCTGAAGAATGCGGTACAGTTATGTTTGAATAAACCTTTGCCTACTATTTTTTCTTTCGGTATTTAATTTTTTGACAGGTTTATGGAGATTTAATTCACACTCCACATAGTTCACCCATTTAAAGTATACAATTCGGTTTTTAGTATATTCACAGACTAGTACAGCCATCAACACTGTCAATTTTAGAACATTTTAATCACCCCGAAAGGGAACCACTCCCCCACCTCCCGCCTTGGCTAATAGTCTTTGATGCTGGTCGTGTGTAACAGTAATGATAGGTCAGTGCTTCACCGCTGTGCCCAGAGAGGCAAACCCGCGCCTTTCCTTGCTCACTCTTCTCTTGCCTCCCTGTTTCTCTCTTGAGCAGTCACCACCTAACACGTGGTGCCTTCTTCGCGTATCTACTTTAATTGTTTTTGTCAGAATGGAAGCTTTATAGAGGCAAGGGTTTTTGTCTTAGGATGTTTAGCTCATGATAGATACTAATATATATATATATATATATATATATTTTTTTTTTTTTTTTTTTTTGGAGACAGAGCCTCAAGCTGTCCCCCTGGGTAGAATGCCGTGGCATCACAGCTCACAGCAACCTCCAACTTCTGGGCTCAAGCGAGGCGCCTGCCACAGCATCCGGCCATTTTTTTGGTTGCTGCCGTCATTGTTTGGTGGGCCCGGGCTGGATTTGAACCCGCCAGCTCAGGTGTACGTGTCTGGCGCCTTAGCCACTTGAGCCACAGGCGCCGAGCCAGATACTAATATATTTGCTGAATGAATGAATTATTAGTTCGCTGAACTTGGACCTGTCAGCGCTGTGCTGAGAGCTCTGCACATACATTGCCTCATTGACAACTTCTATTTAGGGAAACTGAGGGTCAGAGGTGAAATACCTTGCCCAGAGCAGGTAACCAGAAGAGTGAATTCACGAATCCAAGTGGAGCACGTTGCTGCCCACTAAAAATACAATGCAAGCCACGTAATTAAAAAACAAACAGGTGAGGGCACCTGTAGTCTCAGCTACTCAGGAGGTTGAGGCAAGCGGGTACTTTGAGGCCAGGAGTTTGTGGCTGTAGTGCCCAGTGATTGGATCTGTGAGCAGTTAGTCAGTGTTCTGGCCTAGGCTAAGATCATGTCTCTTAAAAAAAGAAAGAAAGAAACAAGTGAAATTCATTTTAATATTTTACTTAATCTAATATATCCAAAATACTGTCATTTCAGCATGTAATTAATATTAAAATGATTAATGAGATATTTTGCATTCTTTTATTTCAAATGGAATTTTTGGTCCCCACTGTGCATTTTATACTTACTGTACATCTCTGGTCACACCAGCCACATTTCAGGTGTCCTGTGTGGCCAGTGGGTTCCCTGTTGGGCATTCCAGATCTGACTTTAAATCCTATGGTCTTTCTCTCTCTCTCTTTTTTTTTTTTTTTTGAGACAGAGTCTCACTATGTCGCCCTCGGTAGAGGGCCCTGGTGTCACAGCTCACAGCAACCTCGAACTCTTGGGCGTAAGTGATTATCTTGTCTCAGCCTCCCTAGTAGCTGGGACTACAGGCCCCCGCCACAATGCCTGGCTATTTTTTTGGTTGCAGTTGTCATTGTTGTTTAGCAGGCCTGGGCCAGGCTTGAACCTGCCAGCTTCAGTGTACGTGGCTGGCACCCTACTCACTGAGCTACAGGTGCCAAGCCTGGTTTTGTTTTCTTGTTTTCTTTCTTTCTTTCTTTTTTTTTTTTTTTTTTTTTTTGCAGTTTTGGCCAGGGCCGGGCTTGAACCCACCACCCACAGCATATGGGGCCGGAGCCCTACTCCTTGAGTCACAGGCACCGCCCTGTTTTTGTTTTTTTGATATAAGAGTCTTACTCCCTGGCCCTGGTTAGAGTGCTGGGACATCATCAACGCTCACAGGAACCTTAAACTCTTTAGCTCAAGGGATCCTCTTGCCTTAGCCTCCTGAGTAGCTGGAGACTACAGGAATGTGCCATCACACTTGCCTGGCTAGTTTTTCTATTTTTAGTAGAGACAGGGTCTCATTCTTGCTCAGGCTGGTCTTGAACTCCTGAGCTGAAGTGATCCACCTGCCTGGGCAGAGGGTTGGAATTTCAGGTGTGAACCACCACATCCGGCCAAATCCCATGGTCTTGTCCGTTTGCCTTCCTGCTTCCCTGTATTCAAGCTGTCAACCCTTTCATTTTGGGAGAATAATATGCAGTATCTACACCTGACATTTCTAGAGGCTGACCATTTACAAGAAGCTTAGTTTACATGCTTAACTTATTAGCTTTTCACATTAACTCCAGGAGGTAAGTTTGTCAGGTTATCATACCTGTCCAGTTTGCATAGAGATTTCTTTTCCTTTTGAGAGTCTCACTCTGTGGATCTGGGCAGAGTGCTATGGCATCATAGCAACCTCAAACTCCTGGGTTTGAGCAATTCTCTTATCTCAACCTCCTGAGTAGCTGAGACTACAGGCACTTGCCATAATACCCAGCTAGTTTTTCTATTTTTAGTAGAGACGCAGTCTCACTCTTGCTCTGGCTGGTCTGGAACTCCTGAGCTCAATTGATCTACCCACCTCAGCCTCCTGGAGTGCTAAGATTACAGACATGAGCTACCACACCTGGCCAGCATAGAAATTTTTGTAGATGATGCTAATGAGCTCTAGAGAATTCAGCGAGCTTGTCCAAATGTATAAAGTTTCAACTTGTCAGGGTCAGGAGTTGAGTCCACATCATTCTGTGTGCCCCTTCTGGACAAAGCAGCAAATACAGGGGTTGGGAGTGCATCCAGGAAGGGGCTATTATTTCCTCCAATGTAAAGGGTTGTCTGTATCTCAAGTCCAAACCTGGCTTTCTGCGGGACCTGCTCTGCCTGAGATACCCAGAGCTGCTTTGTTACTGAGTTTAGCTTTGGCTCCCTTTCCTTTTCCCCTCTTGTTTTGAGCATTGTCCCTCATTTCTTACCCTAATTCATGTCTTAGTTCTTCTTTCAGACTGGGTTTCTTTTAAGACTGCATTTCCCCAAAGTCTCCTCTGGAAGTTCCCTGTGCCCATCATGAAAAATAACTTTCATAAAAAAGGACAATATAAGAAAGAGATACTGGACTTGCTGACTTGAGTCTCTCAGAGTGCCACTTAATTAGGAATCAGATGATAGTATAGAACTGGGTGAAGAAAAGACTTTCTTAGTGTGTCTGGTTTTCCTAAGTCGATTGAAGGGGACCTATGTTGGTGGCTTCTGGGAGGGACAGGAAAGCCCTGGGGTCCCGTGGAGGGTAGGTGGGGTTTTCAAAGGCTGATAACTGGAAGAGAGCTAGTTATAGGCCACAATTTCCAAGGGGCAGTTTATTTTATAAGAGTTAAGCTCTTCAAGAGTTAAATTTGTTTAAAATTGTTTAAAATACTTTCTAGGGTTTTCCCCTTTTCATAGTAATTTCCTTACTGACCAAAAGTCAGTAAATGTTTTAATAGTAGTTTCTTTACTGACCACAAGTCAGACCACAAGTGTTTTGTATTTGTATGTGGCTTCGTTGGTACTTTTTGGGCGGGTGTGACATCAACATTGAATTCAAACCATGTGGATCTGCAGCATTATTGTAGTGGTTCTTCTCTGATTCAAAACTTGATATTTAGATTTATTCCTCCCCCTTCTCTCTGGGAGAGGCGGCAGTCTTTCATGAATGGAAAGAATGCTTTTGTTGGGGAGTTAGCAATTATGTCAGGCTTTTAAAACTTATCCTCCATAAAATGTAACTGCCTGGAATTTTGTGACCGAATAACAGCAGGCAGTATGAATTGGGAAATCTACCCATTTAGGAAAGGTAGGCCACATTACCTCTCATAGTACTGGACTCTTGACATGCTAGAAAAAGTTTTTTTCCTTGGGGCCACAGTGTTTTATTATGAAAATGGAATAAAAACTTTGAAAATAAAACAATCCTTTCCAATTTAATGAGAGATTTGTTATTTATTGTTTTCTGTGTCTGAGTTCCATGCAACCCGTATAGCACTAGAATCAGTTTTCACACTGCACGCCACTTGAGTCGTATGTGACTCCCAGCGTACTTAGGGAGTTTGTGTCTGAGAATTGAATTCTTAGTTGAAGCAGATATAGAATGGTAACCTGGTAGAAATGTAGGAAAAGGAAAATAAAGTCAACTGGGAAACCTTAAAAAATACTGTTCCTTCTAAAAAAAATGGCTGAGTGATTTTATTCTACTTGGTTTGGGATGAAGGTTGGGATTGGTATTTTTGAGAGCTCTCCAAAGAGGTTCGAAATAGACCTCTCCAGGTGATTCTGATATGTAGCCAGGGTTAAGAATAACTGGTATAAATCATAAAGTTAGCCTTACCTACACGGTGATTCTTGAACCCTAGTGGGAATCCAAACCAACTAGGGTGCTCATTAAAAATGCAGTTTTCTGGTCTCCATTCAAATTCTATCAAAGCTCTGCAGCAGTATCTTCGACTCCCTTTTGAGAAACACTGGTGTAAGTGTAGAATGTTGGATAGTAAGTTCACTGGGAACTGAATGGCGTTGCGCAGGTTTCACGGAAAATGGAACATGAGCAAGTTTCTGAGTAATATATAAGATTTGCAAGAAAACTGGATAGAAAAGTGCAAGGTCCATTTACTGATACAGTTAGTTTTGGTGGGAGAGCAATGTGAGGTGAGGGTGAAACAGTAGCCGTCAATGCTACTGACTTCCAGGGGCTAATATTTCACGCTGTTAGACTTGGAGGGAGAGGAGGTTGGAGACCCAGGTCTGAGCTTGCTATGAGAGAGCTGGGTTAGTAAACAGCGTCGGAGTGATGGGCACACCTGCCATTGTTGGAGGCCATTTTTCTGTGGGAGGTCACTTTGAGGTGTAGCTGATCTCACATCAGAGATAATAATCCACATCCAATCCACATAGTACTGTAGAGTATACATTAGGACCTATGTGTGTGCGTGCATGTGTGTGTGTGTGTGCTTTTTTTTTTTTTTTTTTTTTTTGAGACAGAGCCTCAAGCTGTCACCCTGGGTAGAGTGCCGTGACATCACAGCTCACAGCAACCTCCAATTCCTGGGCTCGAGTGAGTCTCCTGCCTCTGCCTCCCAAGTAGCTGGGACTACAGGGGCCCGCCACAACAATGTCCAGCCATTTTCTTTTTTTGTTGGTTGTAGCCATCATTATTGTTTGGCGGGCCCTGGCTGGATTCAAACCCACCAGCTCAGGTGTACGTGGCTGGCGCCTTAGCCCGTTGAGCCACAGGCACCCAGCTGCATGTGTGTGTTTTAATGTGCCACATTCATTTTCATTCTGGCAGATTGCAAAGTAATGGGTGTGTCTGTTGATTGTGTTGGGTCTTCTGAAGTAAAGCACAGAGTTGCATTTAACCCAGCCATTTCCAGAGTATTTTCTGGGGAATGCTGGTGCTGATGGGAAGAAGCTCCATGAAATGCTATCTGAAGTCAGAATCCTTCTGTAATTCTTTTTTTTTTTTTTTTTGGTAGAGACAGAGTCTCACTTTATCAACCTTTGTAGAGTGTTGTGGTGTCACACAGCTCACAGCAACCTCCAACTCCTGGGCTTAGACAATTCTCTTGCCTCAGCCTCCCGAGTAGCTGGGACTACAGGCGCCGGCCACCACGTCCGGCTCTTTTTCTGTTTTGCAATTTGGCCGAGGCTGGGTTTGAACCCACCCCCTTCGGTATATGGGACCGGCGCCCTACTCGGTGAGCCACAGGCCGCCCTCCTTCTGTAATTCATGATGTGTTTTGCCCCTTCTTGGAGATACAGATACCACTGTGCGGTGGTTACAGTCATCTTTTCAGTAACCTTGGGGGATTTGTTGAAGGAACCCCTTGTATACTAAAATCTGAAGATGTGCAAGTCCTTGATATAAATGACCTAGTATTTTCATATAACCCTCTGTATATCCTACCCATGTACTTTAAATCATCTCTAGATTACTTATAATGCCTAATGCAATATAAATGCTATGTAAGTGGTTGTTAAACCATATTGGTTTAGAGCAGCGGTTCTCAACCTGTGGGTCTACACCCCTTTGTATATCAGATATTTATATACTGCATATCAGATATTTACATTACGATTCATAACAGTAGCAAAATTATAGTTAGGAAGTAGTAATGAAAATAATTTTATGGGTGGGGGTCACCACAACATGAGGAACTGTATTAAAGGGACGCGGCATTAGGAGGCATTAGGAAAGTTGAGAACCACTGGTTTAGAGAATGATGACAGGGAAAAAAAGTCTATACATGGCTCAGCGTCTGTGGCTCGAGCGGTTAAGGCGCCAGCCACATATACCTGAGCTGGCAGGTTCGAATCTAGCCCGGGCCCACCAACAACAATGACGGCTGCAACCAAAATATTGCTGGGTGTTGTGGCGGGCACCTGTAGTCCCAGCTACGGGAGGCAGAGGCAGGAGAATCTTTTGAGCCCAGGAGCAGGAGGTTGCTGTGAGCTGTGACAGCATGGCACTCTACCCAGGGTGACAGCTTGAGGCTCTGTCTCAAAAAAAAAAAAAGTCTGTACATGTTCAGTACTGGCACAACCATCCATTTTCCCCCCCAAATAGTTTCAATCTGAGATAGCCTGAATCCACAATGCAGAACCCATAGATACAGAAGGCCAACTGTATATTAAGCAAATCCTACAATAAGAAAATCTGTTTAGGTTTGTTGAAATCCATCAATTCCTAAGTTTATTTAACTAGGATCTCTCTTCTCAAAACATTCTTTTTACTTCTCAAAGGACTGGCAAATAACTTTTTGTAATTAAAGTTGGCTGGGCTGAGTGAATCCTTATTATGTGAGGGCTGCAGAATTTACCTTTTCTTTTTTTAAAAGATTCACATAGAAAAAATTATGTAGGTTCTCTGAGTCATAACTTAATTTCCCTCACATCTATTGTCCCCTTTTTCTTTTTGGAAAACGTTGTGAAAGAACTGCAATTACTTTTATAATACCTTTAAAAAATAGCTGTATTTGCTCCTATGAAAGAAGTATGAGACTATATCAACAGGTTCAAGAATCAGGATGAAAATAAAAGCTGGGAGCTGTGGCACATACCTGTGTCCCAGCTACTCGGGAGATGGGGGCTGGAGGATTACTTGATCCGAGGAGTTCAAGGCTGCAGTGCACTGTGATTGCACCTGTGAATTGCCACTGCCACTATCTCTTAAAAAAACAAAAGAGAAAAATACTTTACAACTTTCTTCTTTAGCCTGTGGATTTTGTTCAACTGGAATCCTTTCTCTAGCAAAAACCCAGATTTGAAAATAATCATGATGACAATGGAAGAACAGGGAATAACATTTGTGTGATGAAGGGAATGGGTCTAAATAATAGAACAAATGAATTAGAGCACTTTATCCTGATGTAGGATGGAAGCAAAGTTACAGGATTACAGAGTCGTGAAACATGTGAATATGGTAGGGAGTAACCCCCCCCCCAAACAAAATTGGTACAGTATAGATCTTCAGGCATGAAAAATACATTTATTTTTTATTTTTTATTTTTTGAGACAGAGTCTCACTGTCGCCCTTGGTAGAGTGCTGTGATGTCATAGCTCACAACAACCTCAAACTCTTGGGCTTAAGCAATTCTCTTGCCTCAGCCTCCCAAGTAGCTGGGACTACAGGCGCCTGCCACAACGCCTGGCTATTTTTGTTGTTGTTGTTGTAGTTGTCATTGTTATTTGGTAGGCCCAGGCTGGTTTCAAACCCCCAGCCCCGGTGCATGTGGCCGCTAGCCTAGCTGCTGCGCTATAAGTGCCGAGCTGAAAAATACACTTATTGATCGACTCTTTTAACATAATTTTCAACACTTGATTTAAATTATACGTTAAACACTGAATAGACACCTGCATTTGGCTGGCCTGGGTCCTAGCTGGTGTATATTTGGGAAAGGGTAAGATATGGCTCCTGTCTTTGTGAAGTTAATGGTTTTGGTGAAAGCAGCTTTCTTGATGCAGTTGTACCCTGAGGTGGCAAATTTTTATTCGCTGGGCCTCTGCCTCATGCAAACCCAGTCCCTGGTCTCTGCCATTGCTGCAGCCTGATTTCAGGCTGAGTGAATCATGGGGCTTTCTGAGCATGGCAAAACTTCTATTACTTTATTATGTTGTAAAATACTTCCTGATAAGAGCATACCAGTGGTTTTGAGTGTCTGGAAACATTGTAAACCTGTCAAATCATCCTGAAAAATACACCATTAACATCAATTTGAAGATTTGTTAGTAGCTTGCCAAGTTCCTTATACCCATCATAGCAGACTCCCTAACTTAAAAAGAAAGTAATTAAAGGCTAGGATTTAATGAATTTTACTCACTAAATTTTCTCTGGAATCAGAGACTTCAGCATAATAAAATAATTATTCATTCTAGTAATCTCTTCTGCCAAGTTTTTCATGTTTTCAAAAACATACTATTTTTGCCAGTTTCAAAGTAGGAATGGATGGTAGAAACTGTAGAAAATGAGATTGATGACAACTTCTATGTCTTTGAAAGTTTTTGTTTAAATAATTAAGTACTTAAAATGGGAGAAACCATGCAGTGTGATATTATTACTCTCAGGAACTAGTTAGTGCTTTGAGGTAGCACGGAGCTGTTTCAATGGTGAGGCATTTTTCTCAGCATGTATTATAGTTCTGGTCTTTCAGGATAATACTCAGTAAATATTCTTTTTTTTTTTTTTGCAGTTTTTGGCTGGGGATGGGTTTGAACCTGCCACCTCCGGCATATGGGGCTGGTACCCTACTCCTTTGAGCCGTAGGCGCCGCCCACTCAGTAAATATTCTTGAAGAAGGAAGAAAGTGAAAGTATCTATAATGGACCATAATTACAAACTTACGATAGCCCCTATTTAGAAAATTAGTATAAATTTTATTTTATTATTTTTTTTTTGTAGAGACAGAATCTCACTTTATTGCCCTCAGTAGACTGCCGTGGCGTCACACAGCTCACAGCAACCTCCAACTCCTGGGCTTAGGCGATTCTCTTGCCTCAGCCTCCCTAGTAGCTGGGACTACAGGCGCTCGCCACACGCCCGGCTATTTTTCTGTTTTGCAGTTTGGCTGAGGCCGGATTTGAACCCGCTACCTTCGGTATATGGGGCCGGCACCCTACTCAATGAGCCACAGGCGCCACCCCAGAAAATTAGTATAAATTTTATAGGCATCAAAGGTTCTTAGGTTTCTCTGTTCCAAGTTGTTTTAATTATATTTCAGGCATTAAAAATAAACCATTCATCAAGGACTTTATTTCAAATATGTATCACAGTACTTCTCTTTACATAGTAAATTCCCTGTTAGTGATATTGTTTCCCTGGAAATTCTGTATGTTTGTTTACAAGTTGTTTCTACATTGATGATTACTATTTGCTCTGGGGATTCACAATATCCTCTTGAATCACCAACGATGAAATTATATTCATTGTAGCTTAATTGCCACAGATATTTTGCTTTTAATTGTTTGAAAATTAGGAATCTTTTCGTGATAGTTTTTCCCATTGGTTAAAATGCACTGTTTCCTGATCTTTCAGAGAAGAAATGATAGGATATGCTCAATGGATCTTGTTTTCCTGTGAACCTTGGGTAAAAAACCAGTGGCTGCAATTAAGATATGTGTTGAGGGAGGAAAAGAGGGGAGCCTGAAGTGACTTTTCTCCAATCATGGAATAAAGAATAATTAACTGGGCTAAGAATAATTAAAATGTGGGGTGTTGAAGAATTATTCTGTCAGCCGGGCTCAGTGGCTCATGCCTGTAATCCTAGCACTCTGGGAGGCTGAGGCAGGTGGACTGCTCAGGAGTTTGAGACCAGCCTGAGCAAGAATGAAACCTTGTTTCTACTAAAAATAGAAAAATTAGCTGGGCATTGGGATGGGTGTCTGAGTCCCAGCTACTCTCGAAGCTGAGACTGGAAGATCACTTGAGCCCAGGAGTTTGAGGTTGTTGTGAGCTATGATGATGCCACGGCACTCTACTTAGGGTAACAGAGTAACTCTGTCTCAAAAAAAAAATTATTCTGTCTCTGGGTACGTGTTTCAGATAATGGCATAAGGGCCAAGGGAAAAGTCTAGAAAACATTTGGCCCTGCGATCTTTGATCATGTAGATGGTGGAGAACACATTCCTATACCAGCCATGTCTCACCAGCCTTGCCATCACTACCTTAGGCCAGGACCTTAGCCTGAATGATGTAATTGGGAAATCTACTTCAATTTTGAGTTTAACTCTGATCTATAGACTCACTGATGCAGTAGTATTTGTCTGAAGCATTTAGGAATTATGACCCTTATCACGTTTTGTGGCTACATTTCTGTATCCTATAGTGTAAGTAAGGAAATGTAGCTGGGGTTTGCTGAGCACTTACTTTGTTCCAAACTAAGTACTTAACTTGGAAAGAGTAGTTCGTATTTTGCCCTGGATTCAAATTCCTACTCTGCCGCATAATAGCTCTGCGTCGTTGGTCAAGTTACTTAGCCTCTCTAAGTTCCAGTGTCTTTCTGTTTAGCATAGCGGTTCTCAACCTGTGGGTTGCAACCCCTTTTAACTGTATTAAAGGATCGTGGCATTAGGAAGGTTGAGAACCACTGGTTTAGCAGTTAGATTAGTCTACTTGGATGGCCTCAGCCAATTATCACAGACTAGGTGGCTTAAATAGTAGAGCTTTTTTTCCTCACTATTGTGGAGGCTGGAAATCTGAGATCACAGTGTTTGCAGGTTTCCTCTGAGGCCACTCTTCTTGGTTTGCAGGTGTTTGTCTTCACATGGTCTCAGCTCTGTGCCTGTGTCTGTGTCTTGATCTTTTTTTAAAGATAGTATCATTTTGGATTTTTTTCTTTTTTTTTTTTTTGAGACAGAGTCTCACTATGTTGCCCTCAATAGAGTGCTGTGGTGTCACAGCTCACAGCAACCTCAAACTCTTGGGCTTAAGCGATTCTCTTACCTCAGCCTCCCAAGTAGCTGGGACTACAGGCACCTGCCACAAAGCCTGGCTATTTTTTTTGTTGTTACAGTTGTCATTGTTTGGCAGGCCTGGGCTGGGTGCGAACCCACCAGCCCTGGTGTATGTGGCCAGCGCCGAGCCCATTTTGGATTATTTTACTATTTTAACTTAATTGCCTCTTTAAAGATCCTGTGTCCATAAACAGTCACATTCTGGGGATTAGAGATTCAACATTTTTGAGGGATATATGCAGCAACTTTGAGTAATACAGTAGAAGCTTCATAGTGACCACCTCCCTACACTGACCCCCTCCAGAAGTTGACCTAATTTTCACAGACTGGACGTGCCCCACATGTATATATCAGTACAATAGGCCTAGTTCCTTATGTTGGCCACCTCTGTATGTTGACCAGGTTGCTACGGTCACTTGGGTGGTCACCCTACAAAGGTTCTACTGTATGTGCTTAAATATTATATTGTTTTGGGGGTTAAATGAGGTAATATATGCAAAGGTCTGCCATAGGAGCTTAGTGCAAGGTTACTGTTAACCTTCTTGCTGGAACTGGATAGAATCTTGTTTTCTTTCTATTTCATTCAGGTATAAACAGTAAATAAATGTTGGTGAAAATTGAGTTTTGATTACGTAGGTACCCTCTTTTCATGATTCTCACCTTCTTCCATCTGACCAAACGAGTAATTTGCTGTAAGGCTAATTTAAAGTGATCCTTTTGGGAGGCTCGCTCAATCTCAGCCTCTGCCTGCTGGGGCTTACCATCTCCACTTGTAAACTACGCTGGGAGGCCGGGCTCTAATCTTAGCATTCTGGGAGGGCGAGGCAGGGGGTTTGTCTGATCTTAGGAGTTCAAGATCAGCCTGAGCAAGGGTGAGACCCCATCTCTAAAAATAGCTGGGTATTGAGATGGGCACCTGTAGTCCCAGCTACTTGGGAGGCTGAGGCAAGAGAATCACTTGAGCCTAAGAGTTTGAGGTTGCTGTAAACTCTGATGCCACCACTCTACTGAGGGCAACAAAGTGAGACTCTGTCTCAAAACAAGACAAAACTACCGTGGGCTCCTCCGTCTTTCCGGTTGGGTTGGCAGAAATGTCTTAGGCTTCTCCAGTGGTCGTCAGTGGACTTCAGCCCCCTCTTCCCCTGGAGTCTATGTTTCCACTTGGTGATGGTGTATGGCTTTGCCCTTTGACACTTGTTAAATTCATGGTCTATGTTTTTTTAGGCCTTTTCTGCTTTTCTCCTCCACCACAATTCTTTACACAGGTGGGAAGTTTAGGGCAAGGTGGAGTAGGCAGTGAGAGCAGCATCCGAGGAAAAGTGAGCACAGGCTGATGGAGTTAATGTTTTAGCTTAGACCTGTAGCACGTGGCCTCTGCCTCTGCTGAGGAAGCTGTAATTCCTCTGAGACTGTCTCTCCTGAATGTTTGATGAGGTGTTCCTAATCGTTTATCACCCGGAGAATTCCAAACAAAAGTATATGAGGTTAAAATCTGAAGATATAAATGGTCAGAAAGTCATTTAACTTGCTTATTTCCAGGGGAAGATAGGTATTTTATCAATGTTATTATAAACCTTTTACAGGCATTTTCTTTATTAACTGGGAGAAGCTTCCCGTAACGTTCTGTTAACCCGAGTAAGGTTACTAAATGTAGTTTTCCAACTGGAGCTTGGTTTCCTGAAAGCTATTCTTGGTGTGGTGGATGAGTGCAGCTGTTCTTATCTCTTAATATTTCAGTTTGAGTCACTGGGTGGGCGGAACTGATTAGAATTCCAAAGCAGTACATATAGGCAGTTTGGTGGAACTCCTCTGGCATTTATTAGGAAAGTTTTTAACAGAACTCCTGGTTCTGGGACAAAGTGGTAGAAAGAACATTTTGTATACAAAGTATTTGGGTAAATATCTTTTGGATTTTACTTTAGTTTTCTTTTTGTTGTTGATAGTGTTGGTGGAAGGGACGCTTTATATTAAGAAGCCATTAAAATATAGTGTCAAGATAGAGTTCTTTAAAAATATTTAGAAATGCATGTTTCCTTTGCCAAAATATTCTTATTTCTTAGCCGTTACTGTGATTTTACTTTTATGAATGTGTACGTGGTATGTAAAAATTATGTTTTTTTTTCTTTTAAACACTTTAGAAAACTTTACAGTAATTCTATCAATCCATCACAAATTTGAATTTTGCTGTATCCATATTCTACTTGGGAAGAAATCTCAAATTTATTTTGTGGAACGTGGCTTTTGGGCCAGCTAATACAAATATCTCTTGGAATGTTGCCCTCCAGAGAAAAGGGGAAGGCCTCATGTTTTAGGATTCCAGTTGCCCAGTGACAGCTTGGGGAAGGAAGCAGTGTTAATGTTTTAAAGTTCATATTAGGAATCAACTCCGTTTCCCTATGTGGCCTTTAATGTTGTACTCTGCGTTACAACACGACAAACTGACATTGTAATGTTTTTTAGTATGTGGTTTCCAGGGTTGTTCTGATGTCATCAGTAAGGATTTAAAAACAGTGATCTGTTTTTCATTGACGAATTTAAACAGTTTGCTAAAAAGCACGTACCCTAGGCACTAAAAGCCTTAAAGTGTGACGATCGGACATCCCTATGGGATAAAAAGGAGAAGATTCTTGGTTTTGCGTCTTCAGAATGTGAGTCAGTACGTTAAGGACTTGGACCACTCTGAAACAGAGGCACATTTTAGAGTTCCTGGATTGTTTTCCTTTTCTCAGTGATTTAATCCTTGAATTTTAGAGAGTAGCCCGAAATATGTTTTGTAGCTTTTTAAGAAGTAGCACAGCTGGCTTGGGGGCAGGATGATTCACACCTGGTTCTGCCATTTCAGCTATGTCATCTTACCTCTCTGTGCCCCAGTTTTCTCAGCTGTAAAATGGGGTTAATAATATTCCTGGGGTTGTTGTGAGAATGAAATGAGTTAATACGTGTGAGGCATTTAGGACCGCGCCCAGCACATCATTAGCCTGTATAAATGTTGACTGTGCTGGACATCTTAGTGCACATTCAATTCCTGTATTTGGCTCTGCTCAGACCAGTTGGTATCTACTTCTATTTGTTCCCCATTCCTGACCTCAATTGGCCTGGGTTCTCTAGCTGAAATCTAAGATCCCCAGGCTAGGTAGGCACGAGCTCTTATTCTTAGTGGAATCTGTGGTAGAATTTGTTTCTGCAGGTATCCAATGTGGTCTGACAGGTTTGGTTTGCGTGTATGTAGGCGGGAACATGACCTGTGTTTATGTCTGTAGGGTTTAAACCCTTGTCCTTAGGATGAGGGTTATATGTGGGTAATTTTAAGATGGAAGTCTTCTTTTTTTTTTTCATTTTTACATATACATGTGTTAATTAGGTTTCCACTTTTTGCCTTCACAGAATTTAAAACGCTTGAAATTTAATAACAATAGCAATGTTTAAGACAAGGACTAGAAACAAAAACCACGTGAAGAATGAACGAAGATAAATACATTCAGAAAAGAAAAGACGATTACTGCATTGACAGTAATAATACTGTCAATTAATTACTAATTAATATTAGTAATAATAATGCCAAGAAAGTAACGTTCACTTTGTCAAATAAGACATTATAGAGTGATTTGACTGTAAGGCTCAGTATGAAGTCATCAGTTAACATCTTATTTTTTTTTCCAAAGTCTCAAAAAATAGACAACTAATATTATATAAATAAAAGTAAAGGAGAGTTTCAAAAAACAGATCATGCCATATCTTACAGATAATAGAAAAAGAAGAAATATTTCAAAATCATTGTACTTGATCTG
>CAUYRH010156001.1:0-44445 GCA_963574655.1 Perodicticus potto | reverse complement strand
GCCAAACAACAATGACTGCAACCAAAAAAAGGCCAGGCGTTGTGGTGGGCGCCTGTAGTCCCAGCCACTTGGGAGGCAGAGGCAAGAGACTTGCTTGAGCCCAGGAATTGGAGGTTGCTGTAAGCTGTGATGCTACGGCACTCTACCCAGGGCAACAGCTTGAGGCTCTATCTCAAAAAAAAAAAAAAGGTCGAAAAACACTGCTGCAGAGGTTCAGAACAGCAGCAATAATAGTAGCTGTTTATTGAACACTTATTAAACACTAGGTCCTAGACCAAAGACTCTGGTCTTTCATGATCACAACACCCCCAGGGTTGCCCTTATTATTTGAGGCTGTGAAAGTAGTAAGAGGCAGAGGGAAACCCAAGTTCCAGCAGACTGGCCGCCATGGGGGCCTCCACCCTGTTATCTTCCTGCTTTCCCAGATATTACTCTTCATCACACAGTGAAAACACGGATCCTGTGAACATGCAGAAGACATTCCATCTTCATTACTGGAAAAAGTTAAGATGGCACGGTCTTCCAACGTGCATAAGGGTGCTTTTTAAAAACTGACATATGAAGTTTTAGGGTGTTGTGGAAACCAAACACCCCTGTGTTGGCAGAATTCTTTTTTAATACTGGAGAAAAAAACTATCTTATTTCAATGTAGTTACTATCTAGATATTTTGTAAATGTAACTGGGCTCCCTTCTTCCTTTGTGTTTTAAGGAATGTGGAGCCTCACTGGGCTCCTTTATAGACATTCAAGAAAAACTCTCAGACCTGGGATGTTTTACCCTATCCTCACCCAGACTTTCTTGCCCAAGAAGGTATCTTTATCACAGGTACGTAATTCTCTCCTCTGGTCAAAAACATGCCTAAGTGGAGAGGAAAGAAGCTGAATTCCAGTGGGGAAATATCATCCTATGAGTTTGTTTTGAGACAGGGTTTCCCTCTGTTACTAGGGCTAAAAGGCAGTGGCATCATCATAGCTCACTGCAGCCTCAGACTCCCAGCCTCCAGCAGTCCTCCTGCCTCAGCCTCCCGGAGTACTGGGTTACAGGCGTAAGTCACTGTACCTAGCCAATCATTGTACCAGTTTTTGAGAGAGAAGACTGAATGACAATATCTTGGAGTTAAAATATGGCTTTTTCCTGCACTGGAGCAAAGGATAGGGTGAAGAGCAGGACCATGTCTAGTTCTACTCCTGAAGATCATCGATCACTATGGTTTAGGGTGTGTATTAGAAGTACTATATACACATGCTCTTAGTCCCTGCTTCACTCATCACTCAGCAAGCACTGAGCACCCATGTCAGGCCAACCATTAGTCGGGGAGTAGTATCTGGACCCCTGAGAGGGCAAGACAGGAGAATATGAGGAAGAGCCCTCAGGGAGTCTGGCCCATCTGCAGCAAGAACAGTAGCAGCATGAGTGGTGCAGCTTCTTGTCTATTAACCACAAAGCCAACTAGTTTATGCCGCCAAGTATCTGACACACTCGATATTCAATAGAGACATGAACAAGTATGAATGACAGTAAAGTTTTACTTAAAATAGCACTGGTCTACCCTGCATCTCTACAGGGACTATCTCAGAACAAGAAGGTTTCTTTCAGGTTAACCATTGTCCTGTTCATGACCAGCCCAGCCCAGGCTCTCCAGGAGAGCAGGAGCTATGTCTGCCTTATTCACCTCTGGACCCTGGGTGCTTGCCATCACACCTGGCATGGGGAAAGTACTCAGGAAGCAGTTGTTTTTCGGAGACAAGGCTCACTCTGTCACCCAGACTGAAGTGGAATGGTGTCATCATAGCTCACTACAGCCTGAAACTCCTGGCCTTGAAGGATCCTCCCACCTCAGCCTCCTGAGTAGCTGGGACTACAGGGGCGTATCACATGACTGGCTAGTGTTTCTTTTTTCTATAGAGATGAGGTCTTGCTGTGTTGCCCAGGCTGGTTTGGAATTCTTGGCCTCAAGTGATCCTCCCACCTCAGCCTTCCAGAATGTAGGGTTATAGGCATGAGCCAGCATGTCAGGCCTCAGGAAGCACTTTTGAATGACCAATGAATGCATGAGTCTTCCTTAATATCATCTCCAGTCAAATGAATGGCCAGCAATAATGGAGCTCTTTCCTCCCTGGTGATGTCAGTCACCAAAAAAGGATACCATCAATTTTTTAAGTAACTAGATTTAAGTTCTATGGTATCCCACTTAAGTATTAAATGCAAAACAGACACCAAAAGCATGCAGAAGCATTAAGCAAGCCCACATATTAACCCAAGTTGAAAAGATTAATTCTGTATTAAGATGAAAACATGGTTTGAGGATCTTTTTTTTTTTTTTTTTTTTTTTTTAAATTTAAAATGTTCATGAGTGATTTCTTACCTGGAAACCCAGTCCACAGCCAAACCTTGTGGGTTTAGTAGTTTGTAGCTTATGACTGTCTCCCTGTCTGTCTTATTCAGAAACATTCTCTCAATGACTCCCTTCTCTTCATCAATCCAGTACAATCTCTCTTCTACTCGGTCAAAATCTAGCGCCACAGCATTGCCCAGTCCTTGCAGAATGAGGGAGTAAAAGGAGCCATCTACAGTTAGATTTCTCAAATAGTAACGGTTGCTAAAAATGAGATAGGGCTCGATGTTACTGGTCTGCCGGCAGGTCTTTCCATCTGGTTCTCGGAGGTAGCCCGGCTCACACTTACAGATGTAGGAGCCTATTTCGTTCTCACACCTCTGGCTACAGACAAAGGGCCTCTCCTTGCATTCATCGATATCAACGCAAGTCCGCTTGTCAGACATCAGCTTGTAACCGGGAAGACAGGAACAATAGTAACTGACGATGGTGTCTGTGCAGTTGTGATCGCAACCGCTGACTGAAGGGTCACTGCATTCGTTAATGCCTGTAGGCAAAGACAGTTATCAGAGATCCTAAAATATCAGCAGCCAACCCACCACCATGGCCCAAGGTCAGCACCGCTACTGGACACTGCCAATTCTTAATGAATCATGCGAAAGAAGACATACGGTGGTGACTTCAAAGGCTGTAGATTTTTCACAAGTCGCTGTTTTTCAATTTATCCCAAACTTAATCCTTCACCAGTGATTTTTAATGACTAATACAGGAGAGTGGAGAAGAGGAGGAGGAGAAAAAAGCCTAGCAAGTGAGCTGACAAATCAGGTCCTTGAGGAAAAAGAAAATGCTCTCATTTGTTGTGTCTTTTATTTCAGCAGTGTGACTCGTCACACCATGGCCATTCTCAAGCTTCCACAGTGATGTCACTGAATACAGAGCTAAACAGAGATGCAAACATTTGCCTCTCACCAGGTGCAATACAACACCAGGTGAACCTCTGGCTGGTCCTGAGACATGGCCATGCTCACCCAAACCCTACCTGCAGAGCATGTTCTTGTTATTAATAATTCTTATGAATAATTATCAATTCAGCAAAGAGCCACAAGTGAAACATCACTTCATGCACTACAGAATCCACGATTCAAATTACGTGTATCAGCTCTACCACTACTAGTTTACTGTGTAACCCCAAGCAATTCATTTCACATCTATGGGCTACAAGCTTATTATTTGCAAAAAGAAAAGGGTTTACAAGATCACTAGGACTCTTTCTGGTTGTAAAAGTGAATGTTTGGTGAGTGAGAACTCAATTTCTATTGTTTTTGTTTTGTTTTGTTGTAGAGACCGAGTCTTACTCTGCCACCCTGGGTAGAGTGCTGTGGTGTCACATGACAACCTCAAACTCTTGGGCTTAAGCCATCTCCTTGTCTCAGCCTCCCAAGTAGCTAGGACTACAGATGCCCACCAGGACACCTGGCTAATTTTTCTATTTTTAGTAGAGATGAGGTCTCAGTCTTACTCAGGCTGGTCTCAAACTGCTGAGCTCAAGCGATCCTCCAGCCTTGACCTCGCAGAGTGCTTAAGATTACAGGGGTGAGCCACCATGCCCAACCTATTCATATTATTTAGTTAAAGCAAAATGAATTAAAACATAATGGAAATCCTTCTCAATTAGGACTAAATAAATTTCATATTATTTTTCTTCATTTATTCAATTGCTTTTGAAACTTTGGAAGAAACTTATGGAAGTTTTCCTTGTAGTAGAGCAAATAACTAGTTTTTATATTTTAAAAAATATAATTTACAGGTATTATCTTCTCTAAATTCACATAGTATTTTCTATCTGAGTTTCATTGTCTAGCATTTCATATTTAATGTTGTTTCATATCTTATCTTTCCTATAGCAATAGAAACCACATTATACACTTCTGGGTCAATTAAACAAATGCACCTAATGGGCGCTGATAACAGTAAACCAGTGGAATAAATGAAAAAATATGATCTCTCCTAGGCAGTGCCTGTGACTCAGTGGGTAGGGCACCAGCCCCATATACCAAAGGTGGCAGGTTCAAACCCGGCCCTGGCCAAACTGCAACAACAACAAAAAAAAAAATAGCCGGGTGTTGTGGTGGGCGCCTGTAGTCCCTGCTACTCAGGAGGCTGAGGCAAGAGAATCGCCTAAGCCCAGGAGTTGGAGGTCGCTGTGAGCTGTGTGACGCCATGGCACTCTACCGAGGGCGATCCAGGGAGACTCTGTCTAATATATATATATATATGATCTCTCCCTCAAAGTATTTAAATTTTTTTTTTTTTTTGAGACAGAGCCTCAAGCTGTCACCCTGGATAGAGTGCCGTGGCATCACAGCTCACAACAACCTCCAACTCCTGTGCTCAAGCGAGTCTCCTGCCTCTGCTTCCCAAGTAGCTGGGACTATAGGTGCCCGCCACAACGCCCGGCCATTTTTTGGTTGCAGCCGTCATTGTTGTTTGGCGGGCCCAGGCTGGATTCGAACCCGCCAGCCCAGGTGTACATGGCTGATGCCTTAGCCCGTTGAGCCACAGGCACCGAGCCAGTATTTAAATTTTTATTACAGAGACCATGACAACAATCCAGGAAGCAATGGTTGCAAGGATTAAATATCACAAACACATGAGTTGCCAATATTATTAAGTTCAAGACGATGCTAAGAAAACAGTACTTGCATTATAAATTTATGATTGAAACTCTCCCATTAAATCACCCAGGGAAGGAAATGAAGGATAGGTTTTGGAGTCCTCAAAGAAGGAGGCTTCAGGAAACAAGTCATTCCAAGGATTTAAAGAGAATCAACACCGTTCTCTTTATTCTTAAGCACCTTATTTAGCAGGACGTTAAATGATGGCCTGAATGTTTGTTCACCCTTTGTTCTCTCTAGTGACAGCCTGACTGAAGAATCAGTCCATAAATGTTTGCACACCTACCTTATTACTGAACTATCCTTGCCTTTTGCTATATAAGCAATAGTAATGTTTTGGTCACTCTCTAGTTAGGACACAGGAAAGTCTTGATAAGTCATAAGGGGTTGACAATCGACATTCAGTCTCCCCATTTCCTTTTCTCAGATCTTCCACCACACTCACCACAGCCTTTCTCATCACTGTTGTCAGAACAGTCATCGTAGTGGTTGCAGAGTTTCTCCATCTCAATGCAGTGCCCATTGTTGCATCGGAAATAACCAGGGGGGCATGTGGCTTCATGGGTGTGGCATAGCTGGTCCAGCTCATCAGATCCATCCCCACAGTCATTTTCCTCATCACAGACAAAGGCCCGATAAATGCAGTGCCCATTCTGACAGGTGAACTGATGTGCTTGGCAGGTCTCGTACAAACAGTCCCTCTCATCACTGTAGTCACCACAGTCATTGTGTCGGTCACACCTGTGTTTAAGAGATCCAGTACCATTCTTGGAGAGGTTGACACCAAACCTCAACTATCACCCATTTGGAGCTTTGCTTCCTTCTCTATCCACCTGGATGCCAGGCCAACCACATCAATAATAAGATCATCAATGCTCTTAGTCTCTCTCCTCCAGAATCTGTACTGACCTGGCTAATCTTAAACTCTAGAGTAATCCAGGGTTCAACATTCCACACAACTTTCCCAGGTACTGGTTGCTACCATCAGAAATGTGCTAGAGTTATCACAAATAACTGCATTTATTTTTTCCCTTGTTTACATCAGATCTATTTGCCAGACAATGACACAGCTTAGGCTCTGGCAATATCCTAGGTAGCCATATGTCAGAAGTGTCCATACCCATGTGGACACTCCTAGGGTGAGTGCTTTCTATTATAAATGGCAAGATTATTGCATGTTCCTCTACCATGATGCATTTTCCCCTTGGAGTAATGTTTGTATTGGCAGTCTCGCTCTTTCCATATTTCATTATAATATTTCTGCCATCTACTATGAGTTATGGTGATGGAAATGAGGAAAAAGTAGTAGATAAGCATGGAGTATTGGCAAAGGAAGATACTAGAAGCTATCTTGGGACCTGACATTCCTGGGCACATTCAGGACAACAGAGTTTCCTGATATTCTGTGAGCCAAACTAGTCTTTCTTCTCTACATTATTCCAAGATCCCATAAAACTAATGATGACTGAAGGGGCTCCTCCTGACAGGAACAAAACTCATCTAAGTATAAAGGAATCTTGGCTAAGGCTAGACAAAGTTAATGTATGATAATTCATGCAACAATTTACCAGAGGAGGCATGGGAGCTGGAATAGAGCATTGTAATGTTTTAAGGAACCAAAGGTGAACATGGTCAATTTTACAACTAACCTGTGACCAGGGCTAATCAGTACTACCATCCATAAACCTAGGGTGTTGTCAACATGGTTTATACCAAATTGTGTGCAGGTACAACTGTGAAGAAAACTATGAGTAGAGCAAATTGGCTCAACCCCATTCCATCTCCTGGGAGCGAGACGGAATCTTGTTTCCAAAAGATTTGAGACTCCAATGCTTTCCTTATTGTAGTTTAGATCCAACACCAAAGAGGGGGAAAAAAGTCAATCGACAAGCAAATCACCAAAATCTCAGGCACAATTGCACTTTTGTCTTCCACAAGGTGCTCACTACTCAGTCTTATCACCCATTTTTTTCAGCAGCATCAGTAATGAGCCAAGAGAAAAAAAGTCAATAAGAAAAAACGATCTCCTCTCCCACTGAACCAAATAAGAGTATACACATTTTGCCAAGCAAAAATGAGGATACACACTAACAGCATAGTGTGGGCTAGTGCCCACAGAATTTGGGTTATTTAAAACCTTATGGCTCATGTTTCCAGACAAACAGTATTTTCTTCTATTCTGCCCTTGGCAAAGGCAATTCAGTAAGCTGACAAGGAGAGGGGGGAGAGAAGAAAAGAAGAGAGAGAGAGAGAGAGAGAAAGGCAGCAAGAGAAGGAAAGAGAAAAAAGAAAGAAAAGAGAAGAAGAATGACATCAGTAGAAGTCTAGTAGGGCAGGGCTAAGTCAGCTGTGAGAGCACAGTGATGATGAAGGCAGAGCTCAGAAATTCCAGAAAGGGAGTAATGAGATAACCGAAAATCTGATCAAAATCAAAACCTGCTACAGTTCCAGTCCCTAGAGTCCATGCCTAGGTTTTCAACTATATTGACATCTAAGATTGATGATTTTAACTATGGACTGAATTCAGAAAAAACTAAATAGAGGTACAACATGATAGAACTCTTGAGCAGGTAGGGAGAAAATATACATGAAGGATTATTCACTTTCACTACAAAAAATAAAAATCTACAGAGCACATCCAAATCAGTGAACTGCAAACAAAGCATATTCAGACGTACCTTCACTGCATGGGAAGCCGACCCAGCTCCTGGGTGTCTTCAGACTGTCGGCACCCAGACTGCCTTTCAGCTGTGTCTTCCTGGGCCTCATCAGGGCATGAGTCATCCCACAGAGTACATTTTCTAGGTGCTATTTTAATGTTTAAACCTCTTTAATCTCTATCCTTCTTTGGTTGTGATGCTGAGCCCCTGCTCCTTTTGCAGCCTTTACAGAGCATGACTTACCACCTCTTCCTTCCTCAGGACCATCCCCACAAACACCCAAGTCTGCACCTCACCGCATTCCAGGGCACCTCGGCACCTGCTGATGGGATGCCTGCTCCCAGCATAAGTGGCCCAGCTGCTCAGCTGCTCTGCTGCTCCGATCTCATGCTTGCTTCATCTACCCTTCCCATTGCCTATGCTGGCAGGCCATGAGTTGACAGTTCTCTTTGTGGTGATACCTCTTCTTAGCTCCCATTTCTTAGCTCCCCTTTCCCTAGTCCATCAGAATTGAAACTTACAAATCATTCTTCTTCTCTGTCTCCCTCTATATCCACAGATTTATTAAGTCAAGGTGAGAAAGTGGGGCATTAAGTAAATCTATAAACCATTCGAGGTGTTCCATTTGGAGAACGAGGTAAGGAATCAAACAAAAGACCATTGCAGGAGAGATCTCCCAAACTAGCAGGCTGTGAGCTGAATCTGTTTGACCTGCGCAGTGTTTAAAGAATTCTAGAATTTGTTGCTAGTATTTATTTATCTATTTATTTATTTTTGAGACAGAGTCTCACTTTGTCGCCCTCAGTAGAGTGCCATGGCATCATAGCTCACAGCAACCTCAAACTCTTGGGCTCAAATGATTCTCTTGCCTCAGCCTCCCAAGTAGCTGGGACTGCAAGCGCCCACCACAACGCCTGGTTATTTTTAGAGACGAGGTCTTGCTCTGGCTCAGAATGCTCTCAAACCCATGAGCTCAGGCTATCTACCTACCTCGGCCTCCAAGAGTGCTACAGTTACAGGCATGAACTACTGCACCTGGCTGTTGCTGGCATTTAAAATCGGAACATTTCATATAAAAATCCAAATTTCTAACTTCTTTCAAGAAACAAAAAAGAGCATCAGAACACCTGGCCCTCCTGCATGAATAACACTTGCTTCCTTCTTCGGAACATACATCTCAGTTCAACCCACCTGTCTCTCCCAGTTCTCTCCTTGACCCTGAGTCTCAGTGCCAACCTCTATTTATAATCATAGTTGCTCTACTACTTTTCTTATTGTAAAGAGAGAAAAATGAATATTTCTTGTATTCATGCCTCTACTTCAAGTGGAAAAATAAGAGGGCTGCCAGCTTAAGAAAGAATTTTCTGATATGCAGCTCATTCCACCCATTGCCCTGGCACCCTGTACAAGGCCACATTATGCTTTTCACAGGCCCTAGGCATTTATGTCTTCTTGGGACCCTTCCTCAATAAAAATATTAAAATATTACATATTAAAATACTTCTTTTGACCTAAAAGTTCTTTCTTTTTCTTTTGATTTTAAAAGGAATCCAAACATTTTTATAGGCCACCATAAGCATCTTGGATCCTAGGCACTGTGGCCTCTGTGCCTAATAGATAAGTCACACCTGCCTGCACGGACACTTTACCTGAAGGAGCTGGAGATACACAGTCCGTAACTGCAGGCAAATTCATTTTCAGAGCAGGAACTCTGGGTGCAATTCTGACGCTCATCGTAGCCATCAGCACAGTCGGGGTCACCATCACAGACCCAGGTCTGGGGAATGCATTTCCTGGCTGGAGGACTGCTATTCACACACCAAAACTCATAACTTGTGCAGTTACGATTCTCTGAAAACAAAGAACGCAAGAATCAGAAATCATATGAGAGCTCAGTGCAGTAGGCAATTCTCGTGCTGTATGTTACTTAATATTCTGAGGGATGAAAGGAAATGAAAGGAAAACGAGTAGACAAACCCCATTGCCATGGTAACAATAGCTCATAATAAAATACCTCCCGAAAGTTCCATTTCAATTGCTTTGGACTTTGGCTTATTCAAAGGAAGTAATCAACATAATAAAATACCTCATGTAGATTTCCATAAAATTAGTGTAAGGTCATATATTTTTTTTACGTTAGATCTTCAGAAAACCACTACTGTTTTGTTAATTGAATACCAAATGCCTTACATGTTGGTAAGTTTGTAGTTTACAAATTGTGATCACACAAGCACAATCTGAGAAAGGTATTTTTATACCAATTCTACAGATGAGAAAACTAAACCCCAAAATGGCTAGATGGTTCACAGTCATAGAATTAGAAGTTAGTGCTTTTTCAACTACAGTACAGCTAATACCCCAAGCAGAATTGGGGTAGATAGGACAGACGGATGTCAAAAAGGCTTCTCGGAAACCATGACGCTGTGAGGGAAGAGATGAGATGCTGATGTAGAATTGCTAATTCCCACAGAATAATAAGAAAAGGCATTTTACCCAATTTCATTGCAAATAAATAGGAGACAAAAGAAGGAGGGAGGTCTTGGCAAGGAGAGGTGGAAGAAAAGCATGTTACAAACCATGTATGTGCAACTGTCATGCACCCATTTCAGCAGATCAAGTACATGCAGCGCTAAGGATCACCACCAAAGTCACACAGCACAGGAGGCTACCATCAGATGCGAACTTTAGGGGCACTGGCTTTATTGTCCTACTCTTCTAAGACACCTGTAGCTAAGAATTCCAACTCTGTAGGCATAGAAATGGTGTTCCGTAATCTCCTGAAGAGGAATGACAACTCCCCCCATAAAAGCTTTAAGGTGACAAATGAAACTGGAGGCCCAGTGTACCGTTTTGCTGTTAAAGCTACTATTATGACTGGCAACCAGGCTCTTTTTGTGGGACATTTCCATTAGCCAAATGCAAAAGAAAGTAAATATAAAGTCATTTTTCATCATTCTAAAGCATTACATGGATGATATCAAGCAATTCTAGAGGGAAGCAACAAAAGTAACATTCTGTCACTGTCCATTCAATTAAAGAGGCATCTTCAATCAGACTCTCCAAACACAGAAAAACATCTCTACTTCGTTTCCCTGGAATGTGACTCTGCAGAGGAATTAATTGGCTTCACTTACCACATTGGTGCCTTTCATCCTCATCACTCATATCCCCACAGTCATTATCACTATCGCAGACCCAATTTCTTGAGATGCATCTACCATTATCACACTGGAACTCATCACTTGGGCATGTTCGTTCAGGATGCTCTGAAAAGATAAAAAGCACATTCAGTAAAAAGAGTGGTTTGCAGTCCAGAAATCGAGAGAAACTGACATAGCCTTGATTGTCTAGAAAACCTGAGACAGATCATTACCTCGTTGTATACATCTGGGCTGGCCCTCCAGTGAGACTGATGATTTGAGGTTAAAGTAGTTGACTGGCAGTGCAAAACCCTAATTATCTTTGGTGACTAAGAAAAGATTCAATATTTTCTTTTTTTTTTTTTAAGATTCAATATTTTCTTAAAAGTATGGTAGAGAAATAAGTCTTTTCCCTGGGGATAATATAAATTACCTACTATTTCATGTGTTTCTATTTTAAATCTGCTTTTCATCCCAAACCATTTTACTTTATGCAAACCATCTCCGTTTTCAACACACTAATGCAATTTACTTATTTGTTCATTGCCTGCCTCCCCTTATTAGAGTATTTAGTTCCATGTGAGCAGAGATCTTTGTCATATCCGCCGATGTAGCCCAAACATAGGTGTTTAATAAATATTTATTTACTTAAAGTTAAGTCAGTCTTCTCCTTTCAATTAGCCATCACTAATTCAAATTTTTTAATCCTAAAAGCACACATTCCTATTTAACCAGTCAATGTTGTCACAGGCCCCAAAATCCAGAGCTCCCTCAACTTAGCTTAAGACAAAAGAAAATGTAATTGTAACTGTTAAAGACACAGCACAATGACAACAGTAAGGACAGATAGGACTTTTCACAAGCTAGAATGAAAGGTGTATACACTGAGCCAGACTTTTTGAAGAGACATATCTCCTTTGACACAGAAGCACCACTTCTAGAAATCTAGCCTGTAAGAATCTTTCCATATATGTGCAAAAAGAGGTTTCCAAAAGGATGTTCATTATTTTTCAGAGTGAAAAAATGGAAACAACCTAAGTATCCAATAGTTAAGAAAAGGATAAAAACACAAGGAACCTCCATATTTTAGATGCATATGGCAGAGCACTTGGCAATGCGAAGGAACGAGGTAGGTCTGTATTTTCTGACATGCTGGCAAGATGCTAAGCAGCTAATAAAAGGGGGGGATTAACTGCATAAAAATATGTACAATAAGATTTGATTTGTGTCTTTAAAAACTGTACATCATAATATATAGCTAAAGGTAAGGAGAATTCGTACCCATCCTTAATCCTGATTATCTTTGAGGAGTGAAGAAATTAGAGAAGAATGAAGAAATTTTACTTTTCTGTATACATCTTATTTCTTTAAAATATATTTCTGCAGGCCAGGCATGGTGGCTCACATCTGTAATCCTAGCACTATGGGTGGTGAAGTGGGAGGACTGTTTGTGGCCAGGAGTTTGAGACCAGCCTAAACAAGAGTTAGACTCTATTTCTACAAAAATAATAGAAAACTTAGCTGGGGGCATAGTGGTGTGTGTAGTTCCAACTACTCTGGAGGCTGGGATGGGAGGATCACTTGAGCCCAAGAATTTGAAGTCACAGTGAGCTATGATGACACCACCACACCTAGCTAGGGCAAAAGACTAAGAACCTGTCTTGTATATGTATATCCATATATATATACACATATATACTTATATATACTGCTGCATATTATTGCTTGAATTAGTACAATGAGAACGTGTTCATATATAGATTCTGTTTTTATTTTATTTAGATAGCTATTCACTGACTTTGATTGCCATGGAGAAATTTAGAAATTTGTATTCATTGTTCATATGGTTAAACCAATAATTCATTTATTTGAATAACTCTGTTCTACTCACCTCCCCAGTATTAGCTATTTCCTTTACACATCCTCACAACTCTATGTGCCCTTTGCTTTAAAGAACCTAACAGAGAGTTCTCTAACTACCACTCTCCAAATTAGCCACAGAATTTAAACCTGAGAAAAAGCAGGAACAGAAAACAGTTTGACTTCAGCTATAAAACCAGAATAGTTCTAAGAAAATATTTCCCAAATAAAACATTTTATATATGATGGTATTTACAGCAGCAATATTTATAATAGAAGAATAAAACAAAAGCAACCTAGTGCTTAATAATGGAGGTGGTTAGCTCAATAATATAACCACTCACTGGAATATTACAGCCATTAAAAAGGAATTTAAAGACTACATAACAAGACTGCACAAACTTTTCCTTAACTAGACATAAACTATTACACGCTTATAGCCTGTATGGCCTCCATTACACCTGCTTGACATTGCAGGAAAGCAGCCATAGATGATATGAGGCTGCATCTAAAAACTTGTATCTATAAAGATAGGCAATTGGCCCATCACCTTAATTTTATGACCTCTATATAGCAATGTGATTTAATGATAGATTTTAAAAAGCAGTGTAAAAGTTTACCATATCTTTACATTTTTACAATTATGCAAAGAAAATTGCACGGATATAGATTAGAATTTTCAGAGGTAAATAGTAGCCTCCAAATATAAACAAGGGACATCTGCTTCTTGGGAAGTTCAGATGGCCATGAGGTCTCACTTCATAAGCTGGCACAGAGAGACAGGATGTGTGCCGAAATATGCCCCATCCCAGAGTGTATGATGATTCCAACCACTTTTGCATACTACAATCGTATTATGGGCCAAAACTCAAACAAAGTCACAAATTCCAATTGAGAACCAACTAAAATTAGCCAGGTACTATATGAGGTGTCATCAACAAAATCTCATGTGTCAGCATCAACTAGCAACTTCCTTATTCTGATCAGCTCCCCACACAGTACCCTTAATAAACAGGTCTTTAATGTTATAAATGTCTACTGAGTGGTCTCAGCCCCCCTAGAGTACAATACTGGTCTATATTTGAAGTAGCTGAAAGAGACGGAGGCTATCTAGTTACACGAAATGCTTTCCATGTCTGCTACTCTCTTACCACAAGAGGCAGGCTCGTCGGAACCATCAGCACAGTCTTCTTCTTGATTACAATACCAATGTTGAGGAATACAGCGCCCAGATGAGCATCGGAATTCACTGCTGCTGCATGTGTTAATGGCTACAGGAGGAGAAGAAGGTAAGACCCATGAACAAAGCACAAACACAGGGTTCCCATTGGTCTTGACAATCTGCTTGTATCTCCCAACTAAATAATAGTCACCAAGACAGGAAGACTGAGGTGGGTAAGCATTCTGTGGGGAGGGAGGAATACAGGAGAGAGAAGGAAGGTGATACTGCTCCAATTCCCAGAATTTTTTTTTCTCGATTCAAGAAATCAAAAAAAATAAAGTGTATGTATTAAAAATATTAAAAAAATTTCTTTATGATAAATGAAATCACAAATGAAACATAAAAAGTCTTCGTTTTATTTTTTCCACTATAACATAAAATTAAATAAACTATGCCGGGTAAACCATAAAGTTCATGTGCAATTTAAATAGTTGCAACTATTTAAACCAGAGAGGCAGGATACATGATACACCACCTACAGATTCTACGGTAAGAGAGATATTTCTAACTGATACAGGAGATGGAGGCTGCTTTATAATCTAAATCATCTGATTTCATTAATTAATGGTGACAATGAAGAGTCCCAACTCTTGGCTAAATAGTTATAACTATTTAAATTGCACATGAACTTTATAGTCACCCTGTATATATATTATGAATATATTGAAATCATATATAAATATATTAGAGTGTATTGAATCATAATTAAAAGCAAAACCAATAGTATGACCATCTCTGAGTCATACAACTTTTACGCCATGATAGACCATGGTTCTAGAGAGGTGACAAAGTTATCCTCTATTCATCCTTGCAATATGGAACTTTTATTTGAGTAAGTGGGGGACTGCCTAAGTTTGAACATTGATTCTTTCCTGAAGTAACTTTATGGAACTCTGATCATGTATATTTTCTAAATTTTTACATGGGTACAAACCTGAGTCAAGTCTTACAATTCTTCTGGTCTCTGAGGCTCTCTTGCTCTGGCTCATGATATGTGAAGATTTACCCAGGGGAAATGGATGAGAAGCAGAGATCCCAGAAAGGCCAGCAATTAACTCCAATTGGCCTAACCTTATTTCATCAATACATCCTGAAATCTGCTTCCTGACACCACCGTTATTACAACAGATTCCTCTTCTTGGACTATAGACTGGGCTGGTGAAAAATTATTGCATGCCATTTGATTTCCTTAGGAGGAAACCAGTGATCCTTAACAGGGAAGAACAATTACTAAATTCTTAACTTATGCATCTATTTATACTAAATAGTTATCAGGCTGATGAAAGACCTCTTAATTTGAGCTATGAATACATGAAGTTATCAGAACGAATCAAATTGCTAAATATGAAATAGAGGTTTCTGAAATTTTTCAGTTACTAATGGCAACTACAATGATATTAGGAGTAAATTGTGTAATGGTTTACAGTGCAGATTTTGCCTAAAGTCCATGAAAACAGAAGGCCTTGAACATTGGAAGAAATGACTCCTTGATTGTAGCAGCTCACTGATAGAAATATCTGGGGTCTGGAGATTCCAGCTAGGGAGCAAAGATGAGCTTCTCATAACCTCACAATTGCACACTAAAGCAACTGCCTACCGCATCTACTTACAAGGTTAATGTGAGATGACAACTGAAATTAGCCCAAACACCCCTGCTATGTATCTTTGTATCAGTGCATCTGCGGAATGACAGAAAGAGAAGTAGTTTTACTCACTGCAATAAGTAGGGTTTTCATCACTCATATCTCCACAGTCATTGTCTCCATCACACAAGTAAAAGCGAGGAATACAAATGTTTGTATTCTGACATTTTGTGTATCCAGACTGACAAGTGAGATCGGCTTGAAAAAAACAACCAGATTAACATTCAGAACATATCCAACAACATCTGCACTAACAGATCTACTGCAGAACTCAAACCATGCAGGGGAGGCATGTTCAGAGATAGATCCTGCTACCAGAGAGACAGGGTCCATGGCACACGACCTATAGACTCTATAGTAAAGAGAGATATTTCCAACTCATACGGGAGATGGAGGCTGCTTTGTAATTTAAATCATCTGATTCCATTAATTAATGGTAACAACAAGAGTCCCAACTCTTGGTTAAATAAACTATAGTATATCCACACAATGGAATAACATGTGGCTATTAAAGGAATAAAGAAGATCGCGATGTATTGATAAATAATGACAGACTCATCCTCTGGAGATATTGTTGATGGCAAGAAAGCACAATTCGAAATAGTAACCTCTCTTGTATAAAAATAAAGGATGCAGAGGAAAGGAAAAGATGAAAGACTTCTGTAAATGCACCTTGTACAGTTTTAACTTTGCAACCATGTACATTGTGTTGTACAATAAAATCAGTGAAATAAAAAAATGGAAAAAGAAATTAAAATCTGAAAAAGTAACAAATGAAGATAACTGAGTATCAAGTTGAAAGAATAACCCTACAGAGAAAAAAATGTGAATGTCTTTAAAGCCAGTATTTTGACTGCAGATCTCTAATGGGACATAATCTAAAAACAAGAAGAACCTTATACTGGGCAGATCTATCATTAGTAGTACTATTTGGGTGGTTGTAATAATTTTGAAATTCTTATAGGTATTTTGAAATTACTGTAAAATAAAACAAATAATAACCTGTAATCTTACATTTAAATGGGATTTAAATCAACATAGATTTATTTTTTCCCTAAAAACTGAATTTCTAGCTCTGACCATTGAAAAGCCCTAGATAATGGAAGCCATAGAAATGAGCACCCAACACTGGTCGTTTCTAAATACCACAAAATGAGGTCTTCTTGGATAAGTGGCTAATTCTACTCTTTTGTTTTCCCAAACTGTTAAAGTACAAAGCCCAGAAAAAAATGGGGACATCAATGAATTAAAGAGCTATTTCTCAGAAAAACTAAAGAGAAAAACCATTTGGTCAACACAGTACTATATAGTTTTTAATACAATAAACACTAACTTCAAGGCTTATATAATAATTTCAGTTAGTCACTATTACTGAAGCTTTTTTTTTTTTTTTTGAGACAGAGCCTCAAGCTGCCACCCTGGGTAGAGTGCCGTAGCATCACAGCTCACAGCAACCTCCAACCCCTGGGCTTAAGCGATTCTCTTGCCTCAGCCTCCCAAGTAGCTCGGAATACAGGCGCCTGCCACAACACCCAGCTATTTTTTGGTTGTAGTTGTCATTGTTGTTTGGCAGGCCCAGGCTGGATTCAAACCCGCCAGCTCTAGTGTATATGGCTGGTGCCTTAGCTGCTTGAGCTACAGTCACTGAGTCTGAAGCTTTAAAATAATCAAAAACTTTATCAAGGGAATTTTTAATCTAGTATATATACCAACTCAGGACAAAATACTCAAGGATAAAATATTCAGCAGTTGTACAGATCCATCAGTTTCAGAGAGTAATTCCAATATTAGGTAGAGTTGTTTATGAAGTCATTTAGTAGAATATATTAAAAGAAAATTCATGTTTTGGATGAATACTTAGTTTTGTTTTGTTTTTTCAGAAATCTTTTTTTTTATATATAAAAAGTTCATCTCCCACGATCTAAGACTTCAGACCCCAAAACACAATAAGCACTTATGATAAACTTACGGCAATTACTCTCATCTGAGGTGTTGTTATCACGGCAGTTGTTTCTACCGTCGCAGACAAACTCACGAGGTATGCACCTTCTATTATTGCAAGTAAATTCTGTAGTGGCATTACACTCCCTGAACAGACACCCTGCCTCATCACTGCCATCAGCACAGTCAATGTAGAAATCACAGCGATAATAGTATGGGACACATCGCCCATTGCCACAAGTGAAGGCTGTCGGCAAGCAGGTGTGAAATGCTAAAAGGAGGAAAAAATGTTGAAAAAACCCCTTTATTAAAGCATCATCCTAATTTCTATAAAGAAACAATTAAATAAAATGGACACCTTGAGTTTACCTTCCAAGATAAAAATGGCTGCAAATCGGACTGCGTGCAAAGTAAGATAACACTTTGAATTAGTTATAGTAAAATATACTGCATACCTTCTTTAAATACATGAGACATTTAAGCAAAAAAAAAACATTTAAGCAAAAAAAAAAACAACAATAACAGTCACTCTATTTCTCCTTAATCTCAAATTATCTCAATCACAGAGAAGTATGCAAATATAACTTATTTGGGTAAAATAAAAATTCCTGGCTTCTGTAACAAACAGCCTGCTGGAAAAAGGAAGCTAAACTCAGAAGTCCCTGACAAAGTCCTGCTGTCCTTTACTCACTCTATGCAGATGGAAGCTGAGGATTAGAAGTAATTTCTAGAAAAAGATTGAATTAGTGACTTTTGTGCTATGAAAATTAATAAAATGATACCAATCTCCCATTGGAGCCCTTAGTCCCATGGTAAGCCATGCTCACCATGCACTTATGCTAAGTGTCTTTTTAACATACTGTTTCTCTTACTATTCACAAGAATCCTTGTTTTACAGATGAGCCATCTGAGGCTCAGAGAGGTTAAGTAACTTGCCCACAGATGCACAGGCTATAAATAGAATAACTAGGAATTAATCCAGTGCTTTTGCTCTTAACCTCTACCGTGGTAACCTAACAGAAATGCAGTCTGGATTATCAGAGTCAATACTTTTCAGCTCTAAAAGATGCTCAGGCACAACCTTCAGGCCCACTTACACACAGCAGGATTCTACACCAAACACGTGGCATTCAGATGTCCTTAGCTCCTCACGAAGCGCCAAGCCCAACTCACCACAGACATATTCTGCCTCATCGCTGCCGTCACCACAGTCGTCGTCGCCATCACATTTCCACCCTTCCAGGATGCAGTGCCCGTTGGCACAGGTGTATTGGGATGCATTACACCGTATGCCGCTATCCACAATGCACTGCTTATTGTTGTTGGCCAGATACCAGTTGCCCTCATGTGGACATTGGCACTCGGCACCATTTGGACCTGAAGAAAAGTAGGCCAAGAAGAAGAAAGACTAGTGTGTAACAACTGTCTCCTCCACAGTAACCCTTGCAACGGCTTCTGCATCAAATGCTCTCTGAGACAAGCCATGGGAATTCTGCCCACTAACCTTTAAAGTATGTTCTGAGTCATCTTCCCATTGAGAAGAGTAACTAGCAATTTCAAACCAACGTGCTAATTCACTCTAATCTTTAAACAATTATCTGAAATAGCAATGACTGTCTCTTCTCAGCAAGATTTGCAAAGCAATAATATCAAAAGGCATGTCTTCCTATGAATTTATTGCAAAACACACTAGGTAGCACCTAAGATCATGACCTCAACCTACAAATAATACCTCTTAAGTAGAAAAATTAAGTCCTTTTATAAGGAAGGTAAGTTCACTGACAGAATTCTTATTCAACTCATGAAGTGGGGCAAAGCTCTCATCTTCCTTCATACATCCATCAAGCTTGAATTTACAATATCTTCATAAAAGTCTCCATATAGAACAGAAAAAAAAAACTCCAAAGCCTTCCTCTCAAAATACAACTCCATTTCTATTTTATAAATTACCCTGAAATCAAGGAAGACTTGGGTTTTTTCCCCTCCTGTTAGAGATGAATATTCCTTTAGCCTTCGTTACAAGTTATTATCGTGATCATTATTTTCCATGTTTAGTTTTCATGGTCAAAATCTTCCAAATTTTAATTTACACCTTACCTGATGTACAGATATGGCTGCAGCCCCCATTAAATTGGTCACAAGGATTGCTACACTGTCGTTGGTGGTTCTTCGCAACAATGCTCACACCCTTAGGCAAGGAGAACAAATTCTGGGTCATTGCCATCTGACCTGACCCATCATATTTGTTAGCTCGGTAAATTTTTCTTGTTGACATGTCAGTCCAGTAGATATATTGACCATAGACAGCCAAGCTGGAAATATGAAAAGCTGTGCTGACAAGGACTTCACGCTGCGTGCCTGTTAGAGTGCTGCGTTCAATGCGTTGCCTGAAATACAGTAAAAAAAGAAAAAATGCTAAAATCTAGAATGAATATATTTCTCCACTGGCATCATAATGCCTGGGCCTAATCATGAGTTTATACAAGTCCCCAACTTTCAAGTGAGGCATATACCCGCTAGAAATTTTCCTCTAGTGATGAGAGGTCTTCATTCCTTATCAAACAATGGCCTATATAAATCATCGACTTCCAAATAGTAACAGGAATCCTGCAAGAGGAATCAGGTTGGCGTCAGAAACAGGAGAGCATGAGGAAGGGATCCATGGGACGCACGGTTCAGGAGCGCACACAGTCAACTCTCAACAACACACGAATCACCTTTCCTTTCCACTCTCTTAGCGATTTTTTTCAATTTGACATTATTTGTGTAACTAGAGGTGCTTACTTAGAACGATCCAAATTTAAACACAAAGCACCACTGCTTTGTTTCAAATTAGAGAATAAAGAAAAGATCAGGATGTTAGGTGCTCAGCATCACAAGACCAAAATTGTGAGGAAATAAGCAACAAAAGTTAAGATTACTGACACGTATGCACCAACCATAACAAAAAAAAAAATCATTTTATCCCTTCAACCATTCCATCAGCAATGCGACACGTTCTGGCATTACTTCGAAAAATTACATACAAAATTAGAGTTGACAAAAGGAAAATATCAAATTTTGAGAAGAAACTTGCCAGAAAAGAGTCCATTTGAAAAGATAAGCAAAAGTCAAAGACTGCAGAAAAACATGTTTAAAAGACATTGAATGCTAAAGCTCATAAAAATTTTAGTATCAGACGGGGCACAATAGCTAATGCCTGTAATTCCAGTACTTCGGGAGGCCACGGCAGGAGGCTCACTTGAAATAGCCTGGCAAACATAGTGAGACGCCATTTCTGTAAAAAATAAAAATAATTAGCTGAGCATGGTGGCACATGCCTATAAGGCCCAGCTCTATGGGAGGCTAAGGCCAGAGAATCGCTTGAGCCCAGAAATTAAAGCTGAAGTGAGCTGTGATCCTGCCACTGAACTCCAGCCTGGACAATAGAGTGACAGCCTGTCTCTTAAATATATAAATAAATAAAAATGAGTAAAAACCATTCAAATTTTATGGTAGTTACCTAAGTCCTGTAGACTATAACTTAGGTAATGATGTTTATAATTATAAACTGAGCAAATGTGCTTGAAATTATAGTTGAAATTCTAAATGTATGTTATAATGCATCTTTAAATATCTTTTAGATCATAATTATTCAATTCACAAGATAGACAAATTTTCCCAAGTATATTCACCAAGTTAGAACATAATATAATTCCTAAAACTATGAGTCTACATTTCCGTGACATCTATCTGGCATATTGTATTTTCATTGCATTATGCAAATGCCTCTTCTTTGGAAATGGGAGGACAACTCTGCTTATCAACGTTCACATGAGAAACCCAAGACACATACAGACTAGCATCCGCCCAGTAGAGAAGGTCCTCCTCATAGTCCAGAGTCAGCCCTTTGGGCCAGACCAAATTGCTGCTCACGATCGGTACCCGGAAGTTTCCTCCCAACGTGGCTCTCTCGATTTTGGCATTAACATCCCAGTCAGCCCAGTACAAGTACCTAGCCATACAAAAGGAATCATAATTAATTTACCATAAGGATCTTCCCAGGTCTTCTTTAAAAAAAAAGGCAGCATACCTTAACTGCAAATGACCATTGATTTTACAAAAGAAACCCTACTCCGTTCCCACCCACACAACTTGCACAAAAGGGATTTACTGAGTCAGAGCACTGACTCCCTAGTATGTTACCAGCATTTTTGCCATCAAAGGGAGTTATGTACAACTTCTTCCCAGGTAAAGTCACTCAATACTCTTTTACCCTTAAATCTATAGCCAGAGTTTCAATCACCCATAAAACACTGTCTCTCTATGAACATAAAATAATTTCAGGCTTCATTCTTTCTGGAAATAAGCAGACAGAAATACAATTTTAAAAATGATGGCATACCCTCGGCAAGGATCTAACACAATTGCTCTTGGTTTTGCAACCCGGGCTATCACAGTCCGTTGAGTCCCATCTTCAGATATGGAATTAATCGTCTCGTTGAAGAAGTCACTGTAATAAATTCTTCTGTTGATCCAGTCATAGGCAATGCCGTCAGAATTCCCTATATCTGTACACACACCAGCAAACAAACACACACGAAGGTGTTAGGATCTCAATATACTGTCACCCACGTGTGTTGCCCCATTGTGTCTACTTCGAAGACAAGTGGCACCTGGAGTGCACTTACCTGAAGTGATTACAGTCGGGGTATGAATCCCTGAAGATAGGCTGACATAGGAAATCTGGCCGTCCCAAAAGTTTACACTCTGTGTGAAGTAGATTCTGTTATTGATGCTGTCATAGGCAAGAGCTACAGGAGGCTTTTCCATATTGATTGGCTGGAAAGGTGGGCTATGGTTTTCAGGATCCAAGTGCAAACTTCTCAAGGAATTAGCCAAGGCAAAAACAAGGAAATTTTCTGTAGAAATGGTGCAGCTCTTGCCATCACTTTCCAGAGTCCCAAAAGCACAGCCACACTGTGGAGTGTGCAGTCCAGGTAGAGCAAAGCAGAAATGGGAGCACCCACCATTATTTTCCAGGCAAGGGTTGTTGTTGACCTCTGCTGGTGACCGGGGCTGGACTTGATCATCAAAGACGGTCACATCTCTCAGCCAGTTGATATTGTCCCTTATCACTATTGGTGGGTTTGTGTTCCCTGGTTCCTTGCTAGCTTGCAAGACTTTTTTCAAATTCCTATCCACCCATATGATACTATTTCCAAAAACAGTGATGCCATAAGGAGTTGGGTAACGACTGCCATAACGAATCACTTCAGTTTCTTTTCCATCAAAATGAATCCTTGCAATTAAATCTAAAGAATCATCAACCCAGTAAATGTACCCACTGCTATGGTCTATTGCCAAGCCCCGCGGTGAGACAATGCCGTCTGACACAAGCACAGTTCTATTGGTACAGTCGAGAAAAGAACGTTCAATCTTTGGGTTCTGCCCATAGTCAGCCCAGAATAGGTATCTGTTCTTGGGGTCTACAACAATATACCTAGGCAAATCCACTGTGGCTTTAAGGAGGACACGGCGGTAGGTAGTATTGATCCGAAGAACTTCTATCAGGGTTTCGTATGCAAAGGCATTGGTGAAATAAAGATTTCCTGAAGGAAAATAAAAGAGCATGCTGATAAATGGGAAACCAAAAAGAAAAAAGGGATGCCTCTTCGAACTCAAAACAAAATATGTAAGGTTGAGGTTTGGGTCTCTGTATGTTGTCTTTTCCAAGATGACAAATAAATGCCTGAGTGAAGGCTTAGAAAAAAATGTCTTAGTCTTAGGAACTGAAGAGATTGCTGTTTCAAAGTTACAGAGAATGTGCCTGTCTTCAACTTTTAAAGTAAAATAGAATTCATAGCAAACCTCATAGCCTACTTTCCACTGAAAGGTACATTTTTCAGAATGCCCAAAGACTCCAACTTATCACAGCGTAACGTCTACTCAAACGTGACAAAAGTAGCAGAGGAAGAGCTAGCCCAATCTTGGGTTGTACTGATGTTAGCAAATGCTCTTAGTGCTTAACATTAACACGAGATTCTTCTCTAATCATCCCATGGACCTTCCCAAAGTCAGCAACATAAATGTCCATTTCCTTTTGGGCATTACAGCTCAAGATAAATGCTAGAATATAAGGATAATGATGTGAAACTGATACATTGAATAGACAATGTTCTAAAATTACTGATTCCATGTAGTTGAAAGTCTGTTAAACTATCAACACTGCTACCAAGGCCTGAATATTTTATTCCTATATCTGACTCAAATCGCTTCTAGAGAAATCAGACTTATACATGTTACTAATATTTGTTTTTCATAATATAACTCTACTTGCTGCATACACAGAGAGAGAACATGCTACGTATATATGTGTATATAAGTATGTGTATATATGTGTATGTGTATACATATATATCTATATATATGTTCATTTCCAACACTTTAATTTTGGATTGGCAAACATTTTTTGTAAAGGGCCAGACAGTAAATATTTTAGGCTTTGCAGAGCATATGGTTTCTTTCACAAGTACTCGACTCTGCCATTGTAACATGAAAGCAGCTATAGACAATACAGAAACAGAAGGGCATAGCTGTGATCCAATAAAATTTTATTTACGAAAATAGGCAATGGGCTGCCTTTGACCCACGGCCATAGCTGAGTGACTTCTATTTGATTACACACTCAGAAATAGTAAATATGCAATCAGGAATAGGATTTGGAAATCCAATTAAAGCCTTATTTAACCATACTACCATATTTACATTTTGCAATAAACTTTTATTATAGTACCTAGATTTCATAACATATATTAATATTTCTAAGTGATACTACATTCCAAGCTTGATAATATACAATGGTACATATTTTGTATAGAAGTGGATTATATTCTAAAAATTATATTTTTCTCCCAATGTATTATTAAAAAGCGGTAATTCAAGTTTGTGTGCATGGATCATTATAACTAAGTAAATGTAGCATTGAGTCAGGCATTTCAACATACCTACTAAAAAAGAAAGCATGCATATCTATGTGCAAAAAAAATGACAAATCCACAAAATTTATTATTTCTATCCATTTTTGCCTGTAGTCTTATTATGTTAATAATAGAAGAAAATGAGATGATCAGTTACAAATCTGTCAAATGAAACACAGTATCACTTATTCAATAGACATATACCTCAATCTAAATGTGCAATTCAAATTAAATGATTTCAACAACTGTCTAGAAAAACAAGTCTATGGCACATGCAGTTAGGTTAAACTTAGCATCAAATAAGACAACAGAACCATTAAATAGCAAACCCAAGAAATTCACTAGCTAGCTTACGTACCTGCTACCCAATCCACTGCAATACCCCGTATTCCAATTTCTCCTATCCCTTCTGTAACGATGTTTGCCAAAGATGACCCATCTGGTTTAATTCTACGGATTGCATTATAAGATGTCACGGAGCTGCTAAAATCACACCAGTAAATAAAGCCAGAAGACACGTGAACATCCACATGCAGTACATTTCGTCCTGGAACATTTAAGGAAAGATCATTAGACCATGTTCTGGCTGGAACTAGAACTTTGAAATGTCTAACTTTCCTCTTAACCTCCGTTCCCAACCCCCTGCTCTGACATCTCCCCATTACAAAACAAAATTCTTTTTTTCCCAAATGCAATGAGCACAACTGCCACCAAGACCTTGGTCTCTAAATACCATTTCCCACAATAAGGAGCTCTAGCTCCTGGACAAATGGCTGATCATAGGTTTGGGCTGGGAAAGTACGAAGTGAGCAAGGAGCAGCTTGTTGTGCAAAGAAGCAAGGGAGCACTCAAACACTGATGGGATCATGTCAGAAGCACACAGGTGGCCAAACAAAGAGGCTTTCCCTGGCCAAACGGCTCAACTGGAAGACCAAAAGAGTAATTGCAATAATTGGTTAAAACACATTGAATTTGAAAAATAAAAACTTCAATTCGCAATGATAAATTAAAGAAAAGCTTTCCTTTATAGAAGAATAGTATCGCCTGTGGCTCATCTAGTATGGCGCCAGCCCCATATACCAAAGGTGGCGGGTTCAAACCTGGCCTCGGCCAAACTGCAAAAACAGAAAAATAGCCAGGCATTGTGACAGGTCCCAGCTACTTGGGAGGCTGAGGCAAGAGAATCGCCTAAGCCCAGGAGTTGGAGGTTGCTGTGAGCTGTGTGATGCCATGGCACTTTACCAGGGGCAATAAAGTGAGACTCTTTCTCTAAAAGAAAAAAGAATAGTATCTAATGAATGTAGAAGGAATGATAGAATAAGAAAATCACAGGCAGCGCCGGTGGCCCAGTGAATAGGGCGCCAGCCACCTATATCAAAGGTGGCAGGTTCAAATCCAGCCCTGGCCAAACTGCAACAAAAAAATCCATGAATGGACTGTATCCATTTATTGATACACTCATTCACCTTGCCCCCGGCCGAAGGGACTGTGTCCATTCATTTCCTGGCCCAGGAACCCATACACCTATATATACCCTTAGGCTGAAGGCCTAAGGGAGAAGACGGGGAAAGACAGGGAGAGGAACGCAGAGAGCTTCTCTCTCCCCACTTGAATTCTCTCCCTCTACCAGGAGCTTTAGTGTTTTCTGTATTCCTTTCTGTCTTACCTCTGAGGGGTGGGGGGGGTGGGGGAATAAGGTAATGAAGAATAATAAAATACATGTATTTATAAAAAAAAAAAAGGGAAAAATTATACCTTTAAAAAGCAAGGATTTAGCAGGGACCACCTTAACCAACTGATCAAACTCAAACATTACTAAGAGAGGACAAGCTGACAGGTTCTTCCTGATAAGATTCTGTATCAAGTATGTAGCACTGCCTATCAAGTATTCTTGTCAAATACATTTAACTTTGATCTAACAAACAATTAGACATAACTTCTATTTCATAAGAAATGCAGGGGATAAAACAAAAGGTTAAATGACACCCATGAGGAGATACTCAAATTCTCAGTCTAAAATAGAACAGTTCTGCCTCTTCAAAATATCAATATCATTGCAAAAACCAGGGATGACCTCTCCAGATTAGAAAGAAATATTCCCAATGCAATGCATGAATCCTAACAAGATCGTGGCTGGGACAAAATAACAACTAGATAAAACATTCCAAAGCCAATTGGAGAAATATGAATACAAATATTAGTTGATAATACCCTTTGGATCTGTGTGCCAAAGCACGCAGGAGAAAACTGTCATGATATCTGAAATTTATTTTCAAAGGATTCACAAAAAATGAGTGTGTACAGTCCAGGCGCGGTGGCTCACGCCTATAATCCTAGCGCTCTGGGAGGCTGTGGCAGGTGGATTGCCTGAGCTCATGGGTTTAAGACCATCCTGGGAAAGAGTGAGATCTCGCCTCTAAAAATAGTAAGGCATTGTGGTGGGCGCCTGTAGTCCCAGCTACTCGGGAGGCAGAGGCAAGAGAATTGCTTGAGCCCAGGAGTTTGAGGTTGCTGTGAGCTATGACACCATTGCACTCTATTGAGGGCAACAAAGTGAGACTCTGTCTCAAAAAAAAAAAAAGTATGCATATATAGGGTGGACATAAAATTCATGCATAATTTACCATTGTTAAACTATTTTTAATTGCACACCAACCTTATGTCCACCCTGTATATGACGTGCACCCACTCACACATAGACTGGGACCACAAATGTGGTGAAATACTAACAATTGTTAAATCTTGATGAAGGGCATAAAAATGTTTGCTGTACCTTTCAACTTTTCCATGTTTGAAAATTATTTAAATGAAAAGTTGGGAGAAAAAATATCAAACTTTTAATATCATTACAAGATCATAACTTAAATCCATAACTGTTTAGATACGGAAAAACAAAGATGCCGCATGAGTACATGTAACTGTGACCAGCCAGGAGCACGGAAGGTGCGAGAAGCTGACTCCTCTCTCCAGATGCATGTCTGACTCTTCTGACCATCTCCTTCCCCTTCATCCTTTTTCCTTTCCTTTCTACCATCTATTGGTATCTTCATTTATTTTTTTTTTTTTCTATTTCTATCTTTAGGCTGTGGCATCCTCTTTGTGATGTTGGAAACTCTTAGTTCATCTTGTGGTATCATATACCTAAAAACCTCAGCTCATCTAGGAGACAAGTTATCATTTTATATACTCACAGTTGCAAACAAAGTACTGCAAAAATATGAATATGAATAAGAACTCTTAATATGAACTCTTTGAGTTGATTTAATTAACTCTATTACTGTGAACTCTTAAATATATATTAATAAATCATATTTGTAGACTATTTCATTACTATACCAAACACTAGCATAACTTCTACCCTAAACTTCCATTGAGCAATGAGAACACGATTCTTCTGAACATCAACTCCGTAACATTTCTTGCAGACTCATGCTCCATTCCATATTGCTCTAGGCCTAGCAACATCACCTTGGGAACATGTTAGAATGGAGATTCTCTAGTACTATTCTAGACTACGAAATCAGAAAAGTCTGGGGGGAGGCCTAAACTGTGTTCTAACAAGCCCTCCTGGTGATTCAGATGCGCACTGAAGTTTGAGAACCACTCTAGGCTGAGCCAGCTGATTTAAAGGGAAAGGCGAGCTTCATTATTTGCTGGAATCCAAACATGAAGAACTGCTTTCATGGCACGAAGGATTTCAACTTGGCACATGACAGAGTCAAATCGCACTTTTATGGGAGTTGGCATACCTTGGCCTGCCACTGGCACCATGGCTTCTGAATGATCTAATAATGACAAGCTAAAGCCTCTGATTGCAAACAGCATTGCAACAACAATGAAAGAGTTGTGTGGAGAGCAGGTCCGATAATCAGGATTGAGTCGAAATCCAGTGGCACAGGCACAGGAGAATGCTCCTCCTGGTACAGGGAGGCAGATCTGCTGACAGGCATTCCTGTTCTGGCTACAGCCATTTGATTCAGCAGCATCTAAATGAAAACAAAAATCAGTTTGTAACTTTCAACCCTACCTACTTGCCCCTCCATCTCAAATTTTTAAAATTTAGGAGACCAATAAATCATTACAAAACTTGTAATGCAGTAGCTGAGTTAACAAACTAAAAGCTATATTGAAGAGACTAGAGGTTATGCATTAACACCCACCAATATTAAAACAGTGCCCTAGTTATTTTATGATAGTTAGAGAATGGGGCTTCAATACCAATCCGTTAATTTTTGCCCTCTTGACCGATGCACTTAAAATTATATCACTTTAATTACATGACCAATAACGTTATGGACATTAGTTTTAAAGGATATGAAATAGCAATTTAAAGGTTATTTTTTAAAAGAATAAAGATATTAACTTGTATTGCATGTGAGTTTTTTTCCACATGCAATAAAAATAAATACCATGCAAGAAACCCAAATTACAGAACAGGAAATAAATTGTTTGATAATCTTTGGTTAGAGACTAAAAACTACAAAATATGTCAAAACTATAAAAAAAAAAAAAGCCCTATATCACAATGCTAATGTAAATGGGTAAATCAAAAAGTTGGATTATCTTTGAAAAAATATTAAAATTGGCAATATCTAAAAGCATTCCTTTTAAGATTAAAAGTTCTATCCTGTTAGCACTTTTTAAGCAGCAGTCATCCAACAAATACTCCCTGAACACTTTCCAGATTCCTGACGCTACTCTTGCTATTAGGTGGAGAGCAGTGAATAAGAAAGACAAACGGCTGGCTGTGTGGAGGTAATATTCTCATAAAGAATACAGACAATAAACACACAAGTAGATAATACATCAGGGAGTGCTACAAAGCAAAAGCAAAATAAGGAATTAAAAGTAATGGGAAAAGGAAGAGAATAAACTTATTCTGAAGCCAAAGTGCCTTTCAGATGCCAGATTCGCCTTTGACACTTAACCATGCTTCAGACATGATTATCACTTTAAAACATACTTTGAGCAATTTTAATTTGTGGGGGTAGCATATGTTTATAGACACGTGTAGATGTCTGAATATGCATTCTATATCCACGAATGTGTTTCAGTGACAAATACTCACTGCGTCTGTGATAAACTCGAAGGCCCCTCAGATTTGGGATGTTGTCTCTCAAGACTACTTTGTTGGCCCCAGTATCCTTATCAACTCTTTCAATGGCCTCATACTGTTCATCACAGTAATAAAGGAAGGAATCAAAGACTGCAAGTCCCCAAGGGTGGGAAAGTTGGTACACCAGGATCGTCCGTTCTGTTCCATCCACATTTCCTCTTTCAATCTAAAGGATCAGAATTGTCATTAGTTTTACTGATCCACCATGAAATAAGAGCACCTTTTAAAACTAACATTCTCCTAAGTATAATACCCCATATTTATATATCACTTCCTCCTTTTCAGAGCTTCTTCAGATGTATTGTCTGAATTGATAGTCACAACTACACAGGGTGGTAGGTCAGGCAAATCCTGCTATGCCCCTTTCACTGGTAATGAAGACAGAGCTAAAGTCAGTCAGTGAATTTTCTCACATGGCATGGTGAAGAAAAAGGGGACTAAACCACTAGGCCTGCATATGATATTCAGGGCAATATTCAGACAATCACTTCAATGTCTGAGTGTGAGCCATCACACAGCAGCATCCTCAACAACAACTTGTGTGAGAGGGTTGGGAAACGTGCCCTCATCAGTCACAGAAGGGCTGTGAGGTGCCAAAGGGCGAAAGATGGTGCTGTTGTATTATATCAGAACAGGTAACAAACTTCAGTCAAAAGGACTTTGCTAAACTGGCAAAGAACTCACAAGAATAAAGTTCCTCGGGGGAAACGACAAGCAGGAAGGAAAACAAAATGTAGGTATAGCTGGTTTAATTTCACTCCAAAGACCTATCTCAAGTGCCTTTTCTGTGCCAGCATCTGAGGTGGGGACTGGCAGGAGAGACAGCCACGGTTTGGCATCACAGCTCACTTGACAAGGCGACCCATCAGTTACAAGAGTGGGTGACACCCTGGAAACTGACAGAGGTTCCAGAAGGGCACAGGGAGCAGGAGCTTGCAGGGGAGCTGCCAAAGGAGGAGTGGCTGGGACCAGATGAGCTGAGTGTTGTGAACTACACTCCCAAGGCCAAGGTTCCAAGCTGAGCCGTGATCAAACTAAGGTGTTATGAAGATAACACGTCTCCAGCTTGAAAACAGGATTCAGGGATGAGGGCTGTGGCCTAGTCAAGGCTGGAGAGAAGTCGCTCAGACTGTTGGAGGGGGAAGAACATGGCTGGACATGAATGAAGAGGCTCAGGATGGGCTGCAGGACTTTGCGATGATCAAAGAAGGAGAGCGAAGGACAAATATGAGAGTACACCTAGGAGAAAGGATGAAGGCTCACAGCATGAACAAGATATAGGAGGGCAAAGCAGAGGTGGAAACTGGAAGGCAGGAAGCTGGTGAGTCCTGCTGGCCCTCCTCATTTGCATACAGGAACCAGACCATTTGACGAGAGCGTCCCCATCCCTGCACACACACATCCAAATCTGTACAGAGCTCTCACACACATTCTGCTACCTCGTAATCCCCAATGCTTACCACCATTATAAGTTCATTTAGGAGGGACATCTGTACTGGTTGAAAAAATAATGAACAGAAAGCCAAAGCTACTGTACAATATCATAGAAAGCATCGATGTCAAAGATCTGAAATCGCTACTTTAAAAAAGCAAGGAAGAAGAGACTAGCACATATTCAATTCAACATTCAAAGCGACAGTTAACTGATTAATAATTAGCATTGAACATCTTCAATGGGCCTACCCCCAACTCAGCTGCATAAGCACAGCAGTGAAAGTCAAAAACTATTTCAATGAATGAAGGAAACTTTATAATAGTTTCTGGTTTTTATTGCAGAATATATTGAACTCAACCTTGTAGTTTAAAATCACCAGTAAAGAAAGTTTCCCGCGGGCATTATCCACACTAGGATATTAGAGAAGAATGTGCAGCTATGAGAGAATGCTGAGTTCACAAGCTTATAGATAAACAGAAAGATAGATGGATCAATTAATAGAGATGTGAATGTGTACATACATAGAAGGAGAGATGTGAATGTGTACAAATATATTCCTTCAGTGTCTATACTGGAGAACTTGAAATATTTCCAAAAAAAAGCATTGAAATCACTAACGCATGAAAGAAATGGCTCTCAAACGACAAGAAATGACAAAGAGAATTAACTTATCCCGAAGAAAAACAAGATTGGAGGTAAAAATAGTAAACATTATTCTACAGGAATTATGCACACACTATCAAGAACTGGACTTCAACTAGGGCAAGATTTGCTCAAGGGAGAGAAGTAATTGGAGAAAGGGCAATAAAACACCAGTCCCAGTAGCCACGTGAGATCGTTCAAGAACCACTGGCAGAAAACTCAGCATGCTCACTATCAACTACACAAGCTCAGTAGCAAAGACCAAATGCCCAAAGGTGCTCATACCACTCCTCTCGCAGTCACTGCCCAGTAGAGCTTCTGCTCCTGGATGTCAAGGGTGAGAGATTCCAGGTGGTCAAGGTTCCCAATGAAGAGATTCTTTAAAGATGTGCCATCCATGCTAGCACTTGCGATCTTGGCAGGAACCCCACTGTCAGTACCTTGGTCTGACCAGTATAGTTTCCTACAACCATGAGAAACAACAACATTTAACAAAACAGAAAGAGGATTAGAGAGAATGGCATTGATAATTCAGACATTTAAATGAATATAAGCTCGAATATGGTGTGCACTATTTGTAGGCCTGGCCCCATAAAAACATCCCAGTAAACTCCTGAATGGTCTTCCTTTTACCACTCAAAAGATGTTGACACTCAAAATGACCTTGGAAGCCTCCTCCTGAAGATAGCAGAGCCCCATCAGCTTGGGCCCCCAATGACCATGTAGAATAGAGCTTCTTCCCATCCTCTCCCAAACACTGCGCCCATATAAAAGATAAATCAACTTCTGTTTTCTTTCAGCCATTACATATTTTGGAGTTTATTTGCATCAACAATTAACCTATCTTGACTAGTACACCACCCAACAATACATACATTACACAGAAATGTCTGATGAATAAAACATGAGCAAGCTTGATTTTCTAAAGTGGAACTTTATATCCAGGATGATCCTTCTTCTACAAAGAATAACTGAAAATGAGGACCTGCCAGCAAAAACAGAAGGCAACTTTTGCTTTTTTTGCTCTTTAAGAATTATATTTGGCCTGCATGACATTCTTATTTAAAGCAGCAAGCTCATACAAATTACTTCTCCAGTTCTCTTCCAGGCCTAACAATCTAATGACTTTCAAACAGAAAGTCAAAATCCACTTGGAATGACTAACAATCTCTTTTTAAAAAAAAAAAAAAAAAAACCATGCTTTTATTTTACATTTTATGATTCTGGTTTATAATACAGTATAGTAGATCAGCAAAATGAATCACTGATCAAACAGACCAAAGGACTCCAGACTATATCCACTGAGACCATTTTTTCCTCACTTGTCCTCTGCTTCTGGCCTCTTTCCACTCCAATCCTGAACAACCTTTCTGATATACAGATTTGGTCCTATTACTCCCTTCCCAAAATTCCCTGCTGGCTCCTTATTACTCAAATGAACAGAGTCCAACTGTTTGGCATGACCTTAAAAGTCAGCTGTATTTTGTCCCCAAATGACCTTAGTGACCCACACGACCACATTTCTGTGCCTTCACTGCTCCCTTCGCCTCCTGAACCACCTTCTGCTTCCAACCCATTCTCCACCTACTAGAAACCTTCTCATCCTTCAAGGCCTATTTGAAAATATTACATACTCCCTTAGTCTATTCTTATCATTTTTTATTTTTTTGAGACAGAGTTGCTCTGTCACCCAGGCTGTCATCATAGCTCGCTGCTACATCAAAATCCTGGGCTAAGATGATCCTCCTGCCTCAGCCTTATGAGTAGCTAAGACTACAGGCATGTGCCACCACACCAGTTATTTTTTTTTTAATATTTTGTAGAGAAGGGGGGTCTCACTAAGTTGCCCAGACTAGTCTCAAACTCGTGGCTTCAAGTGATCCTCCAACTCAGCCTCCCAAAATGCTAGGTTTGCCTCCATACCTGGCCCCATTCTTATTAATTCTATTTTAAATTTCCTGTAATTCTAGCTTGTTTGGAATTAATATTAAGTCCAGTGTTATTATTTTGAAGACCATAAAACAAAATACAAATTATATCTTTCATGTTAAATATAACTCAGAGCTATTTCTCTTTCTCACTGAAATCAGTATTTTTCAAGTGTTTGACATGTAAATAAGAAATGACAAATAAGAAATGTCCTAAGTGTAAAATCTTCCATTTATCAGACCATATTAGCAAGTGTGGTGCTGGATAGAAGATGCATGCCCTTATGAACACTCACCCGCGGGCCGGATCAACAGTTATGCCAACTGGAAACCCAACTCCAAGAGCTGTTCCATCATTGGTAATCAGTGTCTTTCTGTATCTGGTATCTCCTCGGAATGTTGAGACCTGTGGCACAAAATTCCCTATTAAAAGTGAATTTCATAACAGGGAAACAAAGCTGAGATGAAGGAGAACCAGCTTATACCACAAAGGCCAAAGCACCATGAGGGATGAATGAGGGAGGGTCTGCATGAGATTCAGATAATCTCTAACTCCATTTCAGGACTATGAGGAAATCAGTTCAATAGAAATAAGAGTAAGTGGGGAGGGGGGAGTTTGGGGTGGAGGGAGGGTAATTGGTGGGGGCCACACCTACAGTGCATCTTAGAAGGGTACAGGCAAAACTAAATGCAGAATACAAATGTCTTCATACAATAACTAAGAAAATGCCATGAAGGGTATGTTAAACAGTTTGATGAAAACATTTCAGACTGTATATGAAACCAGCACATTGTACCCCTTGATTGCACTAATGTGCGCAGCTATGATTTAATAATAACAAAAAAAAAAAAGAAAAGAAAAGAAGAGTAAGAAATGCAAAATTACCTTCTACTTCCAGTTCACCGAAATTTTCAAAAGAGAACAGCTTTATAAGTAAAAGAAAGATTCAAAAGGATACACATACAGAACCACTGCCTGAAGAGACTGCAAAAATGCCTTCAGAAAAAACTAAGAGAAAACCCTGGGAGACAAATGGGAACCCCTTAGCTTTCCTACCCCCCAATCACTAGGCCATGGCATTCAGTGGGTTGTCATTACCAACATAGTTAATCAAAACAGTACAAATTCACTCAGAGTTACGGCAAAATCTGTTCCAAGTTATTGACTCATGAGTTCAAATCTCTGCCCTGCCAGGTCCTGACTGTATGACCCGCGCCTCTCTAAACAGTGTCTTTACCAGTACAATGTGGATGAGAGTGGTGCCTTCTGCACAGAGCTCACAGGACTAAGAGCTAATACAGAGTAAGCATGGGGCACAGCACAACTGGCACAACTGCATTCAATAAATGTCTCCATTTTTAAATTGGTCTGCTTATTGGTCACTTACTATGTACCAGACATTAGACTAAGAATTGTCATGTTTAATCCTCACAAATTATTCTATGAGGTGAAACCATTATTATGTCCATATTGCAAATGATGCAAAGCAGGCCTAGAGAGGGTTAGTGGCTTTCCCAATGTTATCAGTTTTTAATTATTATTATTACTATCCCAGTATTAACTGGACCTTGATACAGCACATACAAATATGGTTTATGGGACTAGGAGCAAGTTTCTTACAGGAATGAGGCTATTTTAATATGTTCCTACCATGAAGATACAACAAATTAGAAATTAGAAAATGCCTCTTAATTCAGATTTTCTATAAAATTGCTTTTCAATGCAAATAGATTATTTATATATCCATATCTGGGCTTCTCTCTCTCTCTCCTACATACATATACACCCTTTTCCTCTACCTCATTCTTCTCTCTAAATTTTTGTTTCTGTCACCTGTCTGGCACCTTTTACTCCCACTTGGAATAAGATCATCTTCCTTTTTTTCAATTTGCTTCTTTCTGCTACAATTGCTCTCTTTTCCTTAGACCTAAGGAACGCTTTGGTTGAAAGGAAAGGTGCTTTCCTTGTTTGCTAGAATTATTTAGCGCTCTCTCACACAGCCACTCAAGTAGGCTTCACATTTCAGCTAAAAAATTTCTCTTAGTGAATGAGCACACAGCTACCCCTAGTGGAAAACAATTTCTTCAATGCTTCTCTTTTATTTTCAAGTTGGAATTAAAAGCGAATTACTCTTATGCTGAAAAGAATATTATGTAAGTAAATAGAAAGTGGACACTATTCCTATTTTCTTAACTAATCTAAAAATTACCTGGAGGAATTGCTTGCAATTTATATCACCTAAGGAAAAAACACCAATGAAAACATGAAAAAGACAGTTTACCTGTGGATCATTATTCTCATAGGTCCTTTATGGATATTCTAAATATTCTAAATAATTTGAGGGAAACAGCGCTCTTCTTTAAAGGCCGCCTCAATGCTATGGTATACTTTTACTTAGTGAGCCACTAACCCCACTTTGCAAATAAGGAAGCAGAGGTTTGGAGAAATTAAGTAATTTATCCAATGTCAATTAGCTCATGCGTGGAGAAAATACAAAACATAGTGCTGTCCCTAGTCACATCACAGAACTCATTTCCGTATTTCAGGGACTTTAGTCAAAGGTTTTTCTCTGCCTGGGATACCTTTTCCCCTACTTCTTCATCTGGCAGAAATAAATATATATAAGTCCTCCCATCTGAGGGAGATGTGCTCCAAGATGCCCAGTGGATGCTTGAAACCTCATCCAGTTCTAAATCCTATACATATGATGCATACACTATACATACACACCTGTGATAAAGTTTAACTGATAAATTAGGCACAGTAAGAGATTGACAATAACCGATCATAAAATAGATTAATTAACAATCTACTGTAATCAAGGCTATGTGAATGTGCTGTCTATCTTATTGTACTGTGTTTTCAGACCACAGGTGACTACAGGTAACTGAAACCTCAGAGAGTGATACCCTTGGGTAAGGGGGGACTGAATAGTCATTGGTCAAGACTCTGCTCAACAAGCCCAGTTAGTGAGAAGCCCGCACTCTCCTTCCTCACTTGACCTCTCCCCCCATCACCAGCACTTGCTCTTGCCACTCTGACCTCAGTAGAGCACAGGTCTCTGTTGATGTGTCTATCTCTCACATGTGTGAGCTACTTAGAGGCAAAAAAATGTTTTATTTACCTCTGAATGTCCAGATCATAGGAAGCAGTTATTGGCTTTCTATTCATTCTCTATTTCTATATTTACTCATGATTAAATGAATGAATAAAATGAGCAAGGAGGCAGACAGAGAGACCTTTGGGCTCCAAGTCAAATCATCTTTCCTCTGTACCTTTCCGTGCCGAGGCGCAACTGCAGACTGGCTTGTATGGAGAAAGCGGCCTTACCAATACACACATAAACATGCATACTCAATTATTCTCCAGCCTGCTGCCTTTTCACTGCAACATACCCAACAATTTTGGAAAACTACCATGTTAAAACTGAAAACCCCCACCCACCAAGCAAGAGACCAAGCAAAAGTATAAGAGCATATTATTGGTCATTTGGAATCAAGAAGGCTTTGCACTGAGGGGACTCTAGAGAGACGTGAGCTTCGTATTATAGGTCTTTGGCAATAAATGCTGCCTCTGTTTTGAAGGGAGAATGACATTTTTAGTTGAAATTATGAAAATGGACTGGACGCAGTGGCTGATGCCTCTAATTCCAGCACTTCACAGGCCGAGACAGATGGATCATCTGAGCTCACAGGTTGGAGACCAGCCTAAGCCAGAGCCTCATCTCTAAAAATAGCCAGGCGTTATAGCAGGTGCCTGCAGTCCCAGCTACTCGGGAGGCTGAGACAAGAGAATCACTTAAGCCTAGGAGTTTGAGGTTACTGTGAGCTGTGATGCCACTGCATTCCACCAAGGGGGACAAAGTGAAACTCTGTCTCAAAAATATATATATATCTTCTGCCACTGTCCAAGAGGGTTCAACCAGCCTAGATCTGCTGTTATTATGCTTTATAACAGTGCAAAGGAGAGAAACTGCCTGTGAATCAGGACAGGAAAGCGGACCATTTAAGCCAATTTCTTAACTTCTGTGGACTCAGTTTCTTAGGTAAAAAATACGGGCTCGAAACCAGATGAGACCCAAGGGTCCCCTCATGGTAATACCTGAGGATTCTACCTGGTTTGAGATATCCCCTGGGTTAGCATTTGCGCATACTGCAAATTTCCTTCTCATTGTGAATGGCTACTCCACCTTGCTGCCCTCAGAAATGTCACAGTCAAATGACGAGGTGTTTGTGAAAGACCTTTGTAAACTCTAAAGTACTATTCCAGTGTGAACGCCCCCTATAGAACCTGCTCTAAAGTAGCCCCAGGCTGCTGTGTTCCTTTCCCATCTTCAGGATCCATCTGTCTGAACGTCCCAAAGAACCACCGACTTATCGCTGGTGCCCCCCAAACAGTGGATGCCCCTCTGCAGGGCTCGGCTCGCTGTCCCTCTCGCAAAACCCTCGCTTTGCTTTAGGTTGTTTCACTTTCAAAATGATTATAAATTATCCATGTTCCACAGGGGGCAAACGCAGACTAATCAAGTTACTGCTGATTCATTTCATGCGATTTCATCACCTCGTCTAGAATTTCTTCTGGAAATTAGAGTAAAAAGAATGCTTATCTCAAAGAGGAGGGTATCAAAGGACTTAGAATCATGTTTCTACTTTCTTTTTCACAGTCAGAAAAACTATATTGGAGCCATAAAACGATTTCCATCTAAGAACAGAGGTATACATTTTGTTAAGAACTGAAATAGCATTTATGATAGTTGAGGAAAAATAGTGAAAATTCCCTGCTTATCATACTCTTCCCTTCATGTTGAATTTCTTACATAATTTTTTACTTATCTTCTTAGATATTATTTTGTGAATCACCTAAGATACATTTATAGAAACAAAATAATTTGGAGGAAACAAAATAGGGCAGTAGGCAAGTTTCAAGAATTTATTTTTAAGGCAGTTTTTTCCTCCTCTACTTCATTCCAAAATTGAGGAGGGCATTTCCTGAGAACAGATTTTATAGAAATGTGAAACCAATGTGGTGTAAATGGTATTATGCAATCATTACCTGGATTGACTGCGTTATAGGATTGGTGGTATAAAGGTTTCCTGATACCCAGTCTAAGGCCAGGCCCGTAGAAGACCCCACCATAGACAGAGAAGCAAACTCGGTCCTGTTAGTGCCATCTGTCTTCACTCGGTGAATTTCACCCTGGGAAGAAAGACAAGAAGAGGAGACGAGGTGTTTCAAGACCACAGGTTCTGCAAAAGAGTATCTTCTTCACAGTGGCAAATGTCAGCTGCCTTGTTCCTTTAGTTGGCCCCAGAAAGCAAAGACAAGTACAAGTTCAGCTCCACTGGTAGGCTGAACATGTATAGTGCTAAGGCCAGCAATATTTTCACACTGATTTTTAAGTTTGTGATGGGAATACACAAGGCTTTGCTATTGGAAAATAAAATTATTTTTAAAAATACAGAAAAGTTTCCTAACTAGAGAGGCATGAGAGTCATTTAAAAAAAAAAAAAAAAAAAAAACCCAAGTCACAGATGTGGATCAGAAGGCCAGGATATGTATTTTGTAAGGGCAACAAAAATCAAATAGAAAAATCTTTCCTTTCTTCCTCCTTTATATTCTTCTTGCTCTTTCCCCATCCCCTGGAGAGTGGTGAGGAGAAAAGGTCCCTAGTGGAAAGGAATTGGAGGAGTGTTTATTCTTAGCCTGGAGGCAGATTCTGAACAAGTCCAGCAGCCACATCAAACACTTTCCTGGAAGTCCCTCAGGAAACTCTACTTTGCTCTTGAATTATGGTCATTTTTATGTCAATGTGATATTTCCTACTTAGCTGAAGGCTCATTCTGGGCAATCTTTGTAACTGCTGCTTCTTAGAATATATTCTGTAGTTAGAAACAGGTAGTTCTGTACAGGGCAAATTATAGGCACTGATTACATACTTAATGAATGAATAAACAATACAAATAGTTTAGATCTGTTCATTGTTCTAGTGCTAAAGATTTTTTTGATCTTTGCTCCAGGCCAAGTTCCCATTTACATCCCTCTGATCAAAAACCTTTCTGGACCCAACAAAAGTTTGTTTGTAATAAGGCAACAGTGCAGACAGGCTCCTCAAGAATAAATTCCACACAGGACTTTGAATGCTATTCAGGACTTACTGGATTCTCAACCCAATAGATGTATTGCTCTGAGTCATCAAAATCGACATCGTATCCATTCTTTACCCCTGCTATGGGGACCATAGCATCGTTGCTCTTCACATCGGGATTAAGGGAGATTCCAAAAATTATATTTGCTCTTACAGTTATTAAGAAAGGTTGATCATCTGTGAAAATAGCAGAATATCACTCAAAATCATATCCTACTATTCCAAAACATATGAAGTGAGGGAAGGTAGTAGACTTGTTACCATGGTATGGACTCAAATGCCGTTGCAGCATTGCAGCAATAAACACAATGTATGGTAGACATTTCATCAGGAACTCATGGGTCTTCCCATGTGTCACAGTAGGTTGCTAGGTCACAAGACCTCCACATATAATACTGTCTGGATTTTTCAAAGGCTAATTGGTATTTATCTTACTCTTCATTAATTCCTTACTTACATGTATATACCATTCATATTTGCTAAACTTCATAGTCAGAAGTTCTACCATTTCCACACACAGACAAAATTCACCAATACTGAACTCAAGGAAAACAGAGTTGGGTTTTGCAAAAAAAAAAAAAAAAAAAAAGTAAAACTTTTAGATTATTCTTGGTGAACATTAGTTTACAAGCTATAAGCACATTCAGGTAAAAACAAAAAAAATGCCACCATAAAGTGTTCCCTAGAGATTTTAATCAATAAATAAATACAATTTATAATCTCATCAATTATTACTTAAATAGTATCTATCTTTCCCAATAGATTCTGACACCCAAAGGGCAATGATTGTATCTAATTTGCTCACGATTATGTCCCCAGGTCCTGGTACAGAGCCCAGCATAAAATAGTTGTATTTGCTAACTTCATGAATGACCATATGACCATAAGTGAATTGAGGCATAAGTGAATATATACATAATGTCTTCTAAAGTTCTCAAAAATATCTATACATTGCCACTGAAATACCCCTATAATATCCTATTTAACCTATTACTGCACTTCACCTCCTTAATAGATAAGAAAAGTTCCTTTTGGCTCAGTGCCTGTGCCTCAGCGGGCTAAGGCGCCAGCCACGTACACCTAAGCTGGCGGGTCCGAATCCAGCTCAGGCCTGCCAAACAACAATGATGGCTGCAACCAAAAAATGTCCGGGCGTTGTGGCGGGTGCCTGTAGTCCCAGCTACTTGGGAGGCGGAGACAAGAGACTCGCTTGAGCCCAGGAATTGGAGGTTGCTGTGAGCTGTGATGCTACGGCACTCTATCCAAGGTGACAGCTTGAGGTTCTGTCTCAAAAAAAAAAAAAAAAAAGAAAGAAAAGTTCCTTTTTAAAAAATAATTTAATCTTTATCTGGGCTGTAGTCCCATGATAAAATTTTTAAATTAATTAAATCCAAGAGTGAGTTTTTATTCTAAACCTCTTCTCTGAGAAAAAGAAAACATTCCAATACAGGTTTTATATTATATATAAGATATCACATATTAAGACAAAGCATAAAATGACCAATCATTGCATAACATCCATGAGATAAAAATGATGTTTTCATTATTTTGATAATCTTGAAAGCTGTACATCCTCATCAGGATGACTTTGATGCTTTTTCTTTACTTATTTTCACACCTCATTAGCGTTTCCTTGTTCCTGTCGATCCTACTACTGATGAATAACTCACCATTTATTAACTTAGCACAAATTTAAATGTAATTTACTGTAAATTTTGCAGCTATTAATGTTTTGCATTTTGTAAAGTACTACAAGACATAGTACGTAGTGTTTCACAGCAAGCTTGCAAAGTTGTTTGCAGCTGGGGTGAATGAGACCTGCAGGCACTGTGTGACTTCTGCTGGAACAAGGTAACACAGGGCAGACCCTGGACCATGAACTTCCAAGTCCTTGCTCTCTCCACACTGCCTTGCTTCTGAACAACTACAACTGCCATAATAATCACCCCTCTTTAACTGAGAATGTGCCACACAGCAGGCACCAAGTAAATATCATTTCACTTAATTTATCTCCCGGATGCTTCCTAATCCTGTTTGCTAGATGGTTGTCTCCTCCAACTTGCAAATGAGGCAGACCCCCAAATCCATATTCTTCACCATGATTGTGCTCATCAAATTACCATTCATTTCACTTCATTGTGATAATTAAAACATGAATGCTATGAGTTTCAGATGTACCATGAAATTCTATCAAATTATTTTTAATTATTTATTATTTTATGTTACAAATGCTTATTGCTTCAATAAAAGTAAGAACTATTTCTCAATTTTATAGGGGAGCTTGAAATTTTACTCATTCAAAACCTAATACTGCCCTCCTTAATGGGTAATCTTCCTTTCACTTCACTGGGCGTTGATTCTCAACCAAAGCATTGTTCAAGATCTAAAAACTTTGCATTTCTCATCCATTATACATGCGCCTCCTAAACTCCTCTGAGGAGTTCTTCTTCCCTTAAGAACTGCCCAGCTCCACATCTTCCTGGTCTATTATTACTACTTCCTGGGATGGGTCTCAGGCCCTTTATTGAATGACTGCTGGTGTATTTGAGGTTACCACCAACGAGCATTCGCCAGCAGAGGGCAGCACATCTTTGAGCGCGGCGCTGGCTGGAAATGTGTGGCACAGTAGGGGTGTTGACAGAGGAGCACTGAGAAGGAAGTGGCCATGGAGGGGATGGTGGCACTGGAGGGTGCGTGAAAAGTGCTACTTGAGAAAGCAAAACAAAGTGACTTTATGACGCTGCACACCTCTCTAAGGGGAAAATGGGTGAAAAACATACGATAGGAAAGAGAAAAGATGGATATTGGAGAGCTTGTCATTCACTGAACATTCACTGGCTGGCACAGAAGCACCCAGCGCAGGATGGGAAGGGATTCAAGAGGAGGACAGTTCAGCTGCTCTGGCTCAGGGAGTCTCAGTCTTTTGAAATCCAAGCTCATCTCTTCATTTCTATTTTTCATATCATTATCCCATCAACGTTACTGCTAGCAAAGCAAAGCAGAGACCACATTCAGAAACAGGAGATCAGTGTTGTAATTCAAGGGCTACAATTATGACCTTGAAACCTAGGTCCTCCTTCGGCCATAACTGACCAGCCCCGCATCCTTTCTTGGACTAAGAGCAAAGAGTATTTTCTTCTTATCTTGGGCACAGTCACTGAAGCAAGTGCTCTGTACCCTTTACATGAGTCAGAAACCTACTTTGTATTTGGGGTTATTTTAGGGGGTACTGAGGAGATGTTTGGCCTGAGTTTTATTTGTTTATTTGGTTCTGGCATTATAGGGAACATATTTTCTAAAGAATAAAAAAATAAGGCCGGGCACTGTGGCTGATGCCTATGATACTAGCACTCTGGGAGGCTGAGACCAGTGGATTGCTTGAGCTCAGGAGTTCTAGACCAGCCTGAGCAAAGCAAGACCCTATCTCTATTAAAAATAAAAAAACCAGCTGGGCACCGGTAAGTCCCAGCTACTGAGAAGGCTGAGGCAAGAGGATCACTTGAGCCCAGGAGTTGGATATTACTGTGAGCTATGACACCACAGCGCTCTACCCAAGGTGACAGAGTGAGACACTGCCTCAAAAAAAAAAAAAGTTTCATACAGACAGAGCTCTCATTTTATAATTTTATAACATATAACATACAATTTTTTAAAAAATAGAAATTCATAATTCCTTTACCCATCTATAATTACTGTTGCCTTTATCTGTGTTTTCTCCTAGATGTTTTAATGTATATTTTTACAAGGCTGATATTGGACAATTCTGCTTTAACTGTATCACATAACCACTCTTCTAGACCTCTTGTTGGAAAAAAAATGTGCGACCTTTTTTTGGTTACCATGTATTGGCACACAACTAGTACTCAGAACCTAACTGGGAAATACTGAAAAAGTTCCACCTGAGTGAAGCGAACCCATGGGAAAACCACTAGTGGAATTATTTGCTAAACAAAAAAAGATGCTATTTAGAATTAACACTTATCATCATCAGATAGTAATCTTGATTATACCAACCCCCGAATGAATGCTTTGTATCTACATGTCTATCACCCAGTTTAATCTTCTCCTGAAAGACTCTAAGGACACACTAAATTAAACAATGTCAACAGGGATTAGGTGCATAATAAGTCTCTGAAGAAAAATGGCAAACACCAATCCCTTTGTGAGCATTACAAATAATTAAAATCTTTCATCGTGAAACTATCACCGCACAACAGTCCATGATGATGGAATTTGATTTCGGTAAGCCTGTATCTGCATAATCTGTAAGCACTACATTTCCTGGATTCAATATGTATTTTCCCACTTGAAAAGTAAATTTCCCTCTAGATTAGGACTCTATTGTCTTTTAATTGAGGAAAATGGTGCCATTAAGCATTTAATTTTAATTTATCTGCAGTTATTTTTTATCAGCATCAAAATACATTCGCTCCCCTTCACTGAGAAATGAAAGAAACCTGGGTTTAGAGCAAATGTCTAGATTTTGAGCAATGGAGAATGACTTTTAAGGGTTTATGATCCACAAGTACACTCTTCGCAAGAAATCTCTTTCATGGACCGACTGCGCCTTTTCCTTCCTTTCTTATTCCCTTTCTCACTACTTTCTTGGTATGATCCTCCGCATGCTCTACAAGTGACCCAGCAAAATATCTCTAGGAGGAGATGAAGATTAAAGTGCTCAAATAACCACGTGATATCTCATCCAGAGACAGTTCTCCTTCTTCAAGTATCAGGTGGGAATC
>CAUYRH010155991.1:0-41518 GCA_963574655.1 Perodicticus potto | reverse complement strand
AATCATAAATTGACAAAAAAATAAATAAATATTTTTCCACATTTTGTTTTTGTAATTTTGTGTGAATTACGAGTAAAAAAAGTTGGGTGATTGGGTGGGTGGGTGGGAGGAAGGGAGGAAAGAAGGAAGGGGAAGGGGAAGGAAGAGACGGGAGGGGAGGGGAGAGGAGGAGAAAGGAGGGAAGGAGAGGGGAGGGAAGGGAAGGGAAGGGATTTGTGCTTGGTACCATGGGGCAGCTTGAAGGTGAAGGATAGAGACTGCACCAGGATTCAGGGGAACTAGATTGGAAGTGAGTGTTCAAATACCTGAGACTGAGAAGTTTATAAAGAACAGATATTTATTTCTCATGGTATTGGAGACTGTGAAGTCCAAGATCAAGGCATTGGTAGGTTCAGTGCCTGGTGAGGGGCCTGGTCTCTCCTTTTGATCTGGTGCCTTGCTGCAGTGTCCTCAGGAGAAGAGGAATTCTGTGCACTCACATGGTAGAAGGGATGCAATAGTTGGGGAGAGAAGGACCAAGGTCCTTCCCTTAAGCCTGTTTATAATGGCTTTTATCTAGTGTTCCCCACCTTTTTGGTACCAGGGACAAGATTTATAGATGACAGTTTCTCCACAGATAGGTGGGTGGGGGATTATAGTCTTATAAGGAGGGTGCAACCTAGATGCCTCACATGTGCAGTTTACAGTAGGGTTCTCTCTCTTATGAGCATCTAATGCCACCCCTGATCTGACAGGAGGTGGCGCTCAGGCAGTGATGTGAGCAGTGGGGAGCGGCTGTAAATACAGATGAAGCTTCACTCACTCACCCACTGCTCACCTCCTTCTGTGGGCCCAGTTCCTAACAGGCCACGGACTGGTACCAGTCCACAGCCCAGGGTTTAGGGACCAACACTTTAATCTATTCATGAGTATGGAGCGCTCATGGCCTAAGCTTCTTCCTAAAAGGCCCCATCTCCCAACACTGTTTTTCAGAGGATTGTGTTTCCAATGCATGAATTTTGGGAGACATATTTAGACCGTTGCAGGAGAGCACACAGAGATTATGGGGAGATGGATAGGGATTGACTAAAGTTGGGGAATAATATAGAGTTCTACTCATTCTAAGACCAATAAATATAAAGTTTGAAGTGTAAGTGGTTTTTCAGTGTGTAATAAAAAATCACAAGAGCAATTAGCCTTTTCATTCTGACTTTTCCTGACAGTATACAATAATCCCTCTTCATTTCTATCTTGACTTTCCATATGCTTTAGGAGGAAGCCAGGCAGGATCCTTCACTCCTTCCATTAGCATTCACTTAATAGTTTAGATTTAGGCCCTTCTGTTCTCCTAAGGACTTCAGACAGGCAGCATTAAAATGTATACTTATGGTAAGGCATTCAGTGCAGAGAGATATACTTGACGTTTGATAATGGAGTGATTCTAGAACTCTGAGGCAATAAAGTCCCTACAAATGGGTGCTGAATCCAGGGAAAATTTTGATAAGGTTCTCTGGAAGGAGGTATAGCCAGTCATCAATGGAAAGAGAGCCTAATTAGCACTGCCTATTGAGAATAGTTTTATCCCCAGCTCTTCACACAAGAAATGTGGAGCAATACCATGGAGCAACCTCAAATAATAAGCACACTGATATCTAAAGAAATTAAAGAAATTCTCCTGATCATAAAGGTAGTGAAACTAAGAGAAGGCTGAACATTGAACTCAGATCTCCCAAATTGTCCTTCCCACAGATCACTTTTCTTTTCATTCTAAGACCTGTGTCCTCTGCTTTTTGACTCAAGAGTCAAATCCTTGAATTGTGGAGCTGGCTTTCTAGATTTCTCATCTCCCAACATCACAGCAGAAGTGTTCACTACTCAAAGTGCCGTCACATCCCACATCGTGGATATCACCTGGGAGCTCATTAGAAATACAGTATCCCTCATTCCCCAGACAGTCCGCTAAATTAGAATGTGAATTTTAACAAGCTCTCCGGGTGAGTCATACACAAATTAACATCTGAGTGGAACTGGAATAGAAGAGCAGTTTTCTAAGTGTGGTCTCTGAACGAGCAACATCAGCAACACCTGGGGATTTGGTGGAAATGCAAATTCTTAGCCTCCACTCCAGACCCAAGGAAGAAACTCTAAGAAGGGTGGCCCCTAGCCGTCTGTGATTTGACAACCCTCCCCCACCCTGCCTCACACTACACCTCCATTGACCCCTATTGTTTCAGTGCACACCAAAGCTTGAAATCTGCTGGACGCAGAAGAAGCCGTGCCAGCTGTGAGAATCAGACACACCTGGTCACTCCCTGTTTGACCTTCAGTTTCTTATATGCAAAGTTATGATTGTAGTTATAGAGGATAAGATGATGGCACCTTCCCCACACATAGGTTGTGATAATCAAATTATCTACAAAATATCCCTTCCCCTTGATGCCCTGGGATCTTCTGCTACTTTATAGATGTCCGTATTTCTTTCCCGGGGTCTCAGTGCCCTCCTGACAGCCCCTTCCAGATGGGTTGAGAAAGTCGCTGACCTTGATCCTTGGAGCAGTGCCATGTATCAGCACCCGATAACTCTATTCTCCAACCAGATTCGGCAGCAACACTAATTCACATGACGCAGCTTGAGTCAGAGGCAATTTGAATTAATGTGGCAAGTTGGGCATCACACAAAACGGTATTCAATATTTCGCTGGAGCTCAGATCCATAACCTTTACTGCATCTCCTTCATCTACTAATTTTGTAATTTTGTCAGGAAAAGCTCTCAAGTTGTCCAGCATGATTTGTTCTGCATGAACCCCCTGTGTTCCGTTATCTCCTGGATGCTTACAGATGTTCTCTGGGCACATTTGGCCAATTATTTTACTAAATATTGACACCAGCCTTACTGGATGGTGGTTTTCAGGATTACTTCTCATTAACCTCGTAGGAATAAGAAAAAACAAAAAACAAAAAAAAAAACCTCGTAGGAAGGGCAGTTCAGCTGCTGGTCAATTTCACTGCCTCCACTGCCCAACCTCCTGCTCCCTCCTGCACAGACCATTAACTCCTATCAGGTGTTATTCTCTGTTGCTTGACTTGGTGGTAACGGTATTCCCCCGTCCCCCACTTCCCCCAGCTCCCACACCTCAATAACCAAGGCCATTTTACATGCAGAATCACAGAAAACACGAGATAGAAATAGCCTTGGAGAGCAGGTATGTTGTGGGGGAAGAATCCAGACACTTGGATAGCAATCCTGGCTTCTGCACATAGGTGTTTTGTGAACTGAGGCAGTTGGCCATGTCTCTCTGAGTCTTTGCCTTTTTCCCTTCCCATCTGTAGAATGGGACTAAGTAAACCTCACAAGGGATTACTTAAGGGATTAAATAAGACAAAGGCTTTGTACTCAGCCCCGTGCCTGGTGGGAATTTCATGCTCTATTAATGATAGTCTCTTTGCCTGCACTGTACCTCACAGCCTCAGTTTGCAAAAGAGGGAATACATCTAGAAAGAAGACACAAAAAAACTCATGTACAATGTGAATCTCGCAGAACACAGATCTTTGATTGCTTGTTCATTGTGATTCACTAGATGTACCTTTGGCTCCTCCCTGTTAATTCTATAGAGTTAGGTGAAACCCTATGAAAGGATCACTACTGTCCATTCAGAGCATGGACCTGGCCTTGCCCTTCAATGAAGCACCCTTACACAGAGCGCAACCTGCATCATCAGGTGTAGACAGGCCGCATCTTCACCTCTGCCATGAATGATGAGATTTGAACACCTCTTCTCTTCCAGCTCTGGGATTCTGCCCAAAGGACTGGCTTTTTTTTTTTTTTCCTCTCTCCCCTTCCTTTCTTTTTTCTTTGCTCTTGTGGGTAAAGACATTGTGTGCAGGACAGATGAGCAGGTCCGTAGGGGTATCTTGTACAACTGCTGTAGCTAAACAAACATAAAGAATGGGTCTACATTAAATTAATTCCATTGATTTTTTTTTTCTTCCTTCCCTTTGAAATCTCAGAGTGTGGAGGTTATAATTGGGCCGTTTATTATCCTCTCTTGAGGGACTTGGGGGAACTGCCATATTGGGGGCCTGGAGCTCCTTGTTTACATATCACCCTTCAGGGCCAGACAACAGATAGTTTTTCTTTCCGGCCTGAGTCCCATTCCATTTTCTTTTATTATATGTCCCCGAAATTCTATTACCTGCTCATGGACTCAGTGACTCAGCCACGGTGGCTGCAGTAATGATGGCTTTCAGAGCTCAGCTAATGACGCAGGCACTGAGGTGTCTCCAGACCCAACAGCCGGCTGAATCTCAATTTAGCAGGATTTGAGACCAAGGCGGCATGCATTATGCATGAGCGCGTTCCGCCGTGTGTAGACAGCACGTGTGGGTCTGCTGGAGGGAGGGTAGGGGGTGCACATTTATACCCCAGACCCTGCATATTGGCCATCGTGGTGAGGAAAATGAGATATCTGATCATGCAGAGCATTTGCTGGGAGATTAGCAAGAGGCAAGGGAAGGATATGTTGGTAAATATGAACGAGCTTCTACCTTCACTGAATTATTCCTGCTCCTAGGAAGACAGGCCAGCAGGCAGGCTAGGAGCCAGTCTCTGGAGCGAGATGGCCAGGGATGATCAAATCCTGCTAAAGCTATTTACCAGCTGGGTCACCTTGTGCTGAGAAATTAAGACTCAGCTTCCTTATCTGCATAATGGGATGCTAATCAGAAAAGGGGACTAAATGGAATGACACAAGGAAAGCTCTTAGCTTTGTGCCTAGTGCCACAGAAGGTGATCAATAAATGTTGGCTACTGTTATTAATTATTGTCCCCTGCCAGAGGAAGCTTTTATCTCCAGCCTACTACTAAACAGCCTTCTTGTGTAGACCCAGGATACCTTCCCCTTCATCCTGATGCACATGACTTGGCCACTGTATAGGACAAAGAGAGGAAGATAGGGATTCTTGTCCCTGTTCTGCCTCAAGGTCGTTGGGTAACCTTGGGCAAGTCTTTCTTGACCCTGGCCCCAGCCTCTGCTTGCACAAATGAAGAAATGAAGGGCCAAAGCACATCAGGCTGTGTCTCCTGGAAGGGGAGGGGTCTTCAGAGGAGCCTCAGAGTCCCTCCTAGAGAGGCCCAGAGGAGGACTGGAGGATGTGCTTCAATATCTGTTTCATGGATGGGAATTCCAAACATGGAATCTGCTACAAATAAAAAAAATTTACAAGCCACTGTTCCAACAGATCACTAATGTGCTTGCAGTTTTCATGTGCTGTGAAGCTGTATTTTCCTGGTGGAAGGAGCCAGACAGAGGACTCAGTAACCTCCCTCTAAACTATGAAAGATAGATATCCTGGTGATGCAGGGCTAATTTGAGAACAACGCATGCCTTAGAAGTGTGTGGATGTCCTGAGTTTGCCTCTCTAGGCAACATCTGGTCTGTAGGAAAGAAGAACAGGCTTTACAATCAGACTGAACTGATTCAATCCCAATCACTTGCTTGGTAATATTGAGGAAGATTCTTATCCTCTCTGACCCTGAGTTTTCTCATCTGTAAAAATGGGGATAATGATTCTTTCTGCAAAGGAAGGAGGGGACATCAATACATGTCATGTCACATTGCTTGATATGTGATGTATACTCAGTGCATTTTCTCTTGCCATCTTCTTCACCTGAATTCTGAGTTTATTTCGACCTTTAAAGGTTGGTCTTTGAGTGATGTACTCCCTGAAGAAGGAGGCATGGTCCCACCTACTATTATTAAGCTGTGACCTTTCCCATGATCCTGAGTTAGCTCCAGCAAGTCCTCTCTAGAATCCACAGACCACTGGGGCAAGGAATGGGAATTTCTTCACCTTCCATTCTTTTCGTTCTTTCTTCTTTCCTTCTTCTTTTATTCTACTGCTTCTAGGAAAGCCTCAGGCTAGAGGAAAGACACAACTGTAAAAAACTGATGACTGTACCATTCAGTGTGTGTTTAATGGAGATGAGTGCCAAGTGCTGACTTGAAGCTAAGTCCCCTGACCTCTGACCCAGGGGTTCATAAATTTCCTTTGAATGAGATCAGGGTCTGGCAACTGCAGCCAAAATGAGTCTGCTAGATCAAATCGTAAGACTCTGGTATAGGGAGAAGAGAGCTGAGGAGGACAGTCCTGGGAATGGGGTGATCATTTAGCTCACAGTGAACTTTTGGCTGACAGTCTTCAAACGAGCAGTTTACGTGGCAGCACTCAACCCCTTTCTCTTAGCTTGGGACCACCTGAAATCTAGTCTTTGGGTTTGCAATCCTCTAATCGTGTTCTTTATCACCTTCCCCAGGATCATGATATTTCAGAGAGAGGGAATCTTTAATTTATTTCATAAATATAATGGCATAGCTGCCAAGCAATCAGAATGAACCCTGAGACTATCCAGTTGATTGTCAGTTATTAATAACAAGACAGTGGTGGATGACTGGGGTATTAGCTCTGAATCAGCGTCACCATCACACTTGGTGACTTAGATTTTCCCTTGACTGCCTACACTCTGGTTGCCTGGCCTCTAGGACTTGACCCATTGTAAATGAAAGAAACCATATTCCAGGTGGGAGTGGCCACCATGACAAAGGCTAGCACCTGATCCATAAAACTCCCTCCCATCTGGTGAGTCCTTGGAGAGGCCTCACACCCCTCTGATGACAGAGTTACATCTTACCTCTAATCTTCACTCTAAATGCAATGGAAATTAAATAGGTAATTTCAGATCATAATGTGATTCCAAAGACAGTACACACTGAGATGACTTAACTTCATCCATTCATTTATTCAGGAGCCCTATCATGTGCCAGACTCTGAATGAGATACGAGAAGTTGAACCATAAATGTGATGTCATGCCTACCCTCCTGGTACTGATGGGCTGGTGGGGAAAGTACAAGCATAAATTATATAAATGATACACTGTTTGCCATGTGTCACATGCACATTATATGGATCAGCCTGTCTCTTCTTCATAACAACCCTGGAAGGCAGGGATGTACTATCCCCATTCTGCAGCTAAGAAAACAGGAACACAGACAGGTGAACTGATGCAATGCTGAGTGCCCTGTGCTGGGTATTGTCTAGTCCTACTGGTGTCCTCCTCTCTGTATCATTGTACTCTGCTAGTTCTGTATCACACTAGAAGCAGCTGGAAGTGCCTGGGACACCTGATGTAGCTGACTACCTAGAAGGGTTTCTAAGAGTTGATACTTGAGTTGAATATATACTTTTTAACATATTTCAGATTAATATGAGGGTACATACAATTAGGTTACAGTGTTTGGATTTGTTAGGTGATGTCCCTGTTGTGGTTATGTCTGGTACTCAGGAGGTGTGCCATACACTCTTACACTGTTCCCATTAGGTGGGAACCCATGAATCCTCCTCCATCCTCCCCTCATCCCTTCTTTCCCCCTCCCTCCACTGTCCTCCCTGTCCCCAACTTGAATTGAATTGAGTTTTTCTCTTGTGTGGGTGTGTATTAGTTCATCTACTGGCTCCATATTAGCATTGAGTACATTGGATTCTTGCTTCTCTATTCTTGTGATACTTTACTAGAAGAATGTATTTCAATTCTATCCAGGTTAATACAAAAGATGTAAAGTCTCCATCTTTTTAATGTCTGGATAGTATTTCACGGTATACATATACCACAGCTTATTAATCCATTCCTGGGTTGGTGGGTATTTAGGTTGTTTCCACATTTAGTGATTGTAAATTGAACTACAATAAACAGTCTAGTGTAGATGTCCTTATGATAAAGGGATTATTTTTCTTTTGGGTAGATGTCTAGTAATGGGATTGCAGGATCAAATGGAAGGTCTACTTTGAGTTCTTTGAGGATTCTCCATACTTCCTTCCAAAAAGGTTGTATTAGTTTGCAGTCCCACCAGCAATGTTAAAGTGTTCCCTTCTTTCCACATCTGTGCCAGCATCTGCAGCTTCGAGACTGTGATACGGACCATTCTCACGGGGGTTAGGGTGGTTATCTCAGGGTGGTTTTGATTTCTTGACTTGAATCTTGAAGGGTAAGTGATTGATAGGCAAGGACAGAGGGATGGATATTTCAGGCAGTGAGATCAGCAGGTGAAGAAGAGTCAAAATGTGGGAAGAAAACCCAGGACTGTAAGTGGTTTAGTTTTCCTGGAGCAGGGGGTCAGCTTTGTGAGTGGGAAACTCCATGTAATGCCAGGCTCTTCACTTTTGGCTTTTCCAAGGACATCTCGGGTGGTAAATTGGTTTAGAGAGACAACTAAGATTGAAGCATGTGATGATGTCCTTAGAGAAAACTCCCCTAAAGAGTGCTCAAGAGTTTTTTATTGAGGAGTCTTAGCTTTCCCATGGGGAGCTCATTACCACCTTGGAAAACATCTATGTGAGTTTGGATGAGTTCAAGAGCAGGAAGATAACAAACAAACTGGAGGGGAATACAGATGGGTGAGAGGCCTGGAAACAAGGCCCCAGGAGGAAGGGTTCAGTGCTGGGAATTTTATATCCCAGAGTTCCAAATGCTCATTGAGGCAATGAGAGTTGAAAACCAAGTCCCAAATATTGTGTTAGGCATGGATTTGAACTCAGACAGGCTTGCAAAACCATGGGTCAGTTATATCACCTTTCAGGGACCTGGGTTCTTCAGAGTGGAAGGGGGATACTTAGTGCGTTTTCAGCATTATCCTGAAAATTAAAGATACGATTTATAATGCACCTGGCATGTAGCCAACCCTCAACAATGGCAGTTGTTGTTGCTATAGTCACTGTCCTATAGAAGATGTAGGCAAGTGAAGATTACTCTTACTAAGACAGCAAGAATCAAGAAATCAACTCTTTTTCCCTCTAGCCTGGAAATAGCCATGTGTAGATGGCACAATCCACACCCCAATGCAGATCAACACCAATCTGCACCCACAGCCTCCAGGTATCACTGGGTCCCCAGTACTAGTGGGCAGTTCTCTTTTTGGTCCCCTTCTCTACCCATCCCTGCAGTGGCTTTTTAAAAAGCTTTTAGAGCCCTCATATAACACCCCCACCACAATGTCAGCCTTTCTTTCTCTTCTATTTTAAAGAAAATAAATATAAGACCATCAGGCAAGAAAGGGCATAAGTTCCAAACCTCCATTACACATGTCTTCATACACACCCATGCTTGCATCTCCACCTGCCCTTAGGGGAACAGGTGTTTCCTCTATCATCTAATACTAATCCCATCACCTCTAATTTTTAAAGGAATGTGATATCATTAATAACTCCCTTTTGTCTCAAATATTTCCCTCTGTCATGATCTTCCCCTCAGCCTATATATACGTCTGTCTCTCTAAGCTTATTCACTCCTCAGACTTATAGTTGCCATCAGTTACCACCTTATGCCTTCCCTTCACAGCCAATCTTCTAGAAAGAGAAGTCTATGCAAATGGTCTCTTCATCCTCACTTCCCACTTAGCCCTCCCACCCACCATAGTCTGGCTTCTACACCCATTACCAACAAGCACTGCTTTTCCCAAAGACCCAAAGTGCACCTGTTTGTGCTTATATCCAATACGAGCTTTACTTCATTTCAACACTTTTCTTCATTTAGCACCATTGTCCACTCATTTGACAGCTCCTTCCCTGGCTTCTGTATACAGCACACTCCTGCCTCTTCAGCCATTTCCCAGCCTTCTTGAGGCTTTAGACTCAATGCTTTCATCTTCTCTCCCCTAAGTAGTTCTCTCCTTGCACTATAGACTCCCAGAGCATCCCTTGGATGCTATTATCCAAATCTGTATCCTCAGCCTGGCTCTTTCATCAGAGTAAAGACAGGTGTACTCAGCTGGCTAAAATAACTCTGCTTGATGAGCAGTTGTACCTCACAGTTGAGCCTGAATTACTCATTTGATACTCACCAGAATATAGATGATTTTTAAAATAATCATTTTAGATGAAGTTGTTATCTTAGAACATCTGGGTTGCTGTAACAAAATACCACCAACTGGGTAGATTCTAAACAACATAAATTTGTTTCTGGAGATTAGGAAGTCCAAAATCAAAGCTGAAGGCCCACTTTCTGGCTCTTAGATGGTTGGTTCCTCCTTGTTCTGATGGAAAAAAGAAAGGTGTCTTTCTCAGGCCTCTTTTATCAGGGCACTAATTTCATTCAGGGGGCCTCCATCCTCATCACCTGATCACTACCCAAATGCTCTCCCCATCCTAAAACCCTCTACCTTGAGGGTTAGGATTTCAACATGTGAATGTTGATGGGACACAAACATTTAGCCCATAGCAATTCTCCGGGGAGTACAGGTGAGAAAAAAAGACAAGACAGATTATTTAGAAACAGGACAAGAAAAGGAGCCAGTCAAGATGATGGAAGAGCATCCAGGGAGGGAGTGGAAATGCCAGACTGTGAGGTCACAGAGCTGGGAGAACATACTTCACACTAAGAGAGTTTGTTCATTGGTGACACATGCTACTCAGGTGTCCCCAAAGAGGAATTTGAAGACCAGAGGGTTTGGCACATTGGAAGTTTCTGGTCACCCTGCTAAGGGGAATGTGTGAAATAATTATGACAAAAGGTTGATACTCATAGAAAGGGGTTGAGAGAGGATGAGAGGTGAGAAATTGTAGTCAGTGGAATAACTATTTTTCAGCTATCCCAGGGAAGACTTTTGCAAGAGATTAGAGATAGGGCTTTGGATTTGGGGAATTTGCAATATATTCTAATTGTCTTTTTGCTTGTATGACTCCCCTACTAGACTGCTAAGTGCTTGAAGGTGATGCTTGTTTATCTGCCTTGTTTTGTTTCCTTTTCTTCTCTGATGCCTAGGGCTTGGCACAAAGTTAGGTGTGCGGTAACTTTTGCCTTGAAAAGAGAATGAGAAGCGTCAACAATGTCACAGGTTGCTTATGGAGGTGATAAGCTCTCTTCTACTGTAGACCTGCAATTAGGGAATGGAAGAGTCTCCTTCTTCTCTCCCTGCCTCTTTTCTCATTCCCTAATTAGACCTGCAATTAGGGAATGGAAGAGTCTCCTTCTTCTCTCCCTGCCTCTTTTCCTTCCTTCCAGAGTTACTTGAAACATGATTCTATTTGCTATGCTCTCCAACATCATTAACCTGTCAACATATCCGCCAATGCTGGCTGCAGGGACCCCTGCTCACGTGGGGCCTTGTGAGCAGAGTTCACCAGAATTTCTGTCCCTGTCCTTGTGATGTGGCAGAAGATGCCAGAAGCAAGACCTCACACTGCCAGAGTGCCTTTGACAAAGCCCCGCGGTCTCCGTCTGTTCCTGGAGCTGCTCAGCTCACAGGCACACACTGAATTCGAGTCTCCTTGTTACTGTGCTATTAGGAGCTGTCAGCTCCCTCCGTTCCTAATGTTCTCCTCTGCTTTGAAATGTTTTGTCAGGCCTGTGTACGCCTAGAGAACAGGGGTCTGAGTTCAGCAGAACGTGTCTTACAGTGCCTGCTCCAGGCCCGTCTCAGGATGGCATGCTTAATTAAACCCTAACAATCACCCTCCTTTCTCCCAAGCCACCCCGCCCACAAGGAGACAAGCTCTGGGAGCTGGCACAGAGCAGCCAGAGTCTGTGCAAGAGGGCACAGGGGTGTGTATGGGTTAGTGGACAGGCAGGGGCTGGTTTCCACTGGGTCAATTCCAAAGACCAAGGTCCTTTTCTTCTCCTGGCCATGTAGGCCACTGTGTGTGTGTGTTTGAATGCAGATGTGTGTTTGTGTGTGTCTATGTGTATGTATGGGGATGCATAAACATATGTGTGACTGTGTTTGAGTGCATGATGTGACTCTGTGCGTGTATGTTATGTAAGTGTGACTGTGATATGTATTCGTGATATATGTATTGTGCATGTTAAGTGCATAACTATGGGGGGACAGGAGGAATGAAGTTTGTCCCAGCTGGGTTGGTACAGCTCCAGGCCATTTGTCTAGGATGGCTGCCGTATCTTACAATAACTATTACCAGTGACCGGAGACCGAGGCCTGCCATATCATAGGCTTTGTTTCAAGCAGCTTGGATAAGTTCTAATCTAATATTTAAAAGCTTTATTAACAGATAATATTAGCCTTCTTGTTCCTAAGAATGGAAAGGGAAAATGGTTTGCCCAAGGCCACCCAGGCTTTATTCCCTACCCGTACAAAGTTAGCATATGTTTCTATAGAAAATCCAGGCAATATATATATTTTTTGAATAAGAAGTTAAAAATCTCCTGAAGTTTTGTCTGCTGGTGACTACCTCCATGTTGTAGTGAACTTAGTCCCAAATACCCCTTTATGCTGTAGCCACGTATTGTACTTACATAGAAAAATGAATGGAGGGGTGGCACTGCATATGCTTGTCCTCTGTCTTCATATACTGTAACAATATCCCATAGAGATGTTTTCCTTCTAATTTATAGAGACCAGCTGTATGTTTTCCAAATGCCCATGCAGTATTCCATTATGCAGATTTATCACTCATTTTATCAATCCCCTATTGATGGACGTTGAGATTCTTTCCCCCCTACCCTTCCCTATCATGAACTATGTTGTGGCAAGCGTCCTTGTAAATACAGCTGTGCATATTCGACTGCTTGTTTCCTTAGGATAAATCCCAGAAGCAAAACCTCTTGGGCAAGAGATATGCACATTTAAATGTTGATACCCAAAGCCTTTTGGCCTTAAGAAAGGTCAAACTAGTTTACACTTGAAGTCCCTGATGTTGTGGCTTAAGGAAGAAGCAGAGCTACCCAGAGAGGAGGCAGCTGGTATTGTCTGGGGTCTGGATTTAACTCCAAACACTGTTGTGGGGACGGGCTTTGGATAACCTTGGAACCTCAGCAGGTGGATCCAGGCCTCCAGGGCCAGGAGCTGTCTATACCTTCAGCTGCAGGGTGCCTGGTGCACTAATGTAGGGTGAGGGGAAGAACGGGGCTTTCTCTGCAAGGAAAGCTTCTCTGCCACTGCAGACACTGCACTTAGGTAAAACTTGGCCTCTACTCAGAAGGAGCCCTCTTGGGCTGAATTACCCTAATTCAGCCTCATGCTGTCTCAGTTCTCAAATTTGTCATTAGCAGGCATGTTGTAGAGGCATCAGTGTTTCACGCAGCGTCTATCAAAGATAAGGAATATTGAAACAGAATTAAATAAGGGGGAACAAGGGAGACAAACACTGCAGAGGTGGCGCCAGGTGTGCAGGCACAAGCAGACACAAAGGTACGGTGCAGGCCGTACAGGAGAACCAAGGGTTAGATTGATGTCTGCATGTGACCGTCAGTATTTTTTTTTCTTTTTTAACATTTATACTGGCTTCAACTTCCAATTAAAATAATTGGGACACTTAAAGTGTTCAGATGTCAGCACTCACAGAAAGGAGGGAGACAATTATATCAGAAGTAACAGATATAAGTTTACTGTACTCTAAGATCCTTGAAGGCAGGGATTAAGAAGAGGTGATCATAATTCTCGGAAGATTGAAGAAATACCTGAAGAAGTAAAGGGATGAATGATTTCAGCCAGTGATGAAGTTATCCAGGGTAAGAGATTAAAACTGAGAATAAATAGCTGGGGTTCTGAAGTCAGCTCTGTCTCTGAGTAACTATCTTTTCAAGTTGTGTTTGCTAAGAGAGCAGAATGTGGGCTCAATGAGCACAATGTGGCTTTGGGGTTGACACCTTGGAAGGGACAGGGTGGAGGCAGGACATTGGGAAGCTGAGCTGCCCTGCAGGCTCACTGACAGCATCAACTGACATCATGGGAGGAATCTGGACTAAAGTCACCCTTCAGCACTGGCCTGAGATGGTTGATGTCCAGGCCTTTGTGACTTTGAATGACCAGTCAACAGTGTGGGTCACACTGGGCAGGGGAAGGACCCTAGGTGACATGGCTCTCTGTGGCCCAGGTAGTCCCTATGCAGGCTGTTGGCTAAAGACTGCATGCTAACCACACACCCAGAAGCTGGGACTACTCTTCCCCGGAAAGGGGATCTGTGGAGCATCAGAGTGCCAACCACAATCAGCTGTATGACCTTGGCCCTGTCTTGTAATTCCTCTGATCAGCTTTCTTATCCATGAAATGAAGAGAACAAGCTTTCTATGATAGGAATGCTGGAAAGAGTCTGGGGGGCTTTGAGTGCTGTGTCTAGCATGGTATCCCACCCCCAGGGATTCTCAGTAAAAGTTACATTCTTGTTTCTGTTCTGGAGTCCGGGCTTCCTCTCAGCCCTCTTACCCACCTGGTGCTGTAATTAACCGATTGTTTCTCTCCCTCAGCCCTGCCCCAGGGCCCTTCCCCCAAGGACCCAGCTCAGTGCTTTGTGTGTCATGGAACAAGGAACCAGAGTGGGGCTTACTGAGTGTCGGCTAGAGCCAGACACTGCAAGGCGCCTACTCCACTTAGCATCTCCTCGGTCCTCTCTATGACCCTGACAGCTGGGCTTTCGCACCCCCACTTTACGAAGAAAACGAAATTCAGAGAGGGGAGGGATCTTGCCCTAGGTCACACCGCCTGTCGCTGTGGAGTTGGATGAAAACCCAGGTCTGCCCGACTCCACACCCTCAAACAGCCCCGGGCTGTGTCTCCTCTCAGCACTCCATCCTCCCTACGTAATCTCTTCCCTCTTTGCAGGAAATCTGAGGGATGAGGTTTGCCTGGAGAACAAATCTGGAGTATTTGAAGATTGTTTTCAGGTACTCAGTATGGCCTTGCGAGGCTATGTGAACAGAAAGTATGCTAATGTTTCCAAATCCCTGCATTCAGGGCAATTTACACTCACCCAAAATGAAAAGGGGAAAAGGAGTATAACTTACAAATACCAGGGGAGCTAAGATAGAACGGAATGACTACCCCTAGCCATGTAGGTCCAAAACTGCAGCCATTACTTATTAAGCACCTACTGCATACCAAGCTCCATGCTAAACATTGCAGAGGCAGTGATGAACAGCGAGGTCTCAATCTCTACTCTCACAGAGTTAAAGTGTGGGGGAGAGGGGTGGTGCCTGTGGCTCAAGGGAGTAGGGCACCAGCCCCATGTGCTGGAAGTGGTGGGTTCAAACCCAGCCCAGGCGAAAAACCAAAAAAAAAAGTGTGGGGGAGAAGACAGCTACCAAACTCATGATGATTGGGTGTCTTCAGAAAAGGAAGACAACTGGCCCCATATAAGGCATCTGGGTGAAGTTCAAAGAGAACAGAGTTTGACATAAAATAGTCAAGGAATTGAGGTAATTTTTATTTTATATCACTTTGAACATGTGATTCAATTTCTCCGAGCCACAGATTTATCATCTCTTAAAGGGGAGAAAAAAAACAAAAAACAAATCTCAGTTTCGTAGCATTGCAGTAATCAAGCAAGTCAGTAAATCTAAAGTAGTGGTCAACAGACTTTTCCTAAAAAAGCTCAGATGATCAACATTTTGATCTTTTCAGCTGCGTGACCTTTGCTGTAAATAATCAGCTCTGCAGTTTCTCTGGCAAAGCGGCCACAGAGAGTCTATGGACAAATCTATCCTTCCCCCCATACACTCAGTGTGCTGAGGGTGGGTTCCGATAAAAATTTCTTTTTGGATACTGAATTTGGAATTTCACATAATTCTCTCATGTGACACAATATATTGTTCGCCTTTTCATTTTTTCCCAGTTATTTAAAAACATCAAATTCGCTTTCAGCTTATAGTCTATACCAAAACAGGCTGAAGTCGGGATACGGCCTGCAGACATGAGTGTGCCGACCCATAATCTGACATGTGGAGCTCATGAAGGGCGGTCAGCAGCCTTGCATTTGCATCAGCTTTCCTCCTCCAAGTTGTTAGAGATTTAATGTTTCAGAACCCTTGAAAGTCAAGCATCCAGATTAGCTCTTCAGGGGACCCTGCAAGACAGGCAAAGAAAAGGGTATTATCCTCATTTCAGAGACGCAGAGAGCAAAGCACAGAGATCCAGGAGACTTTCCCTGTTCACCGACAGCAAAGTGGCAAGGCCAATGCCTCGAGGTTCCATACTGTATCATTTTCTATTTCTGGATATCAGCTATGGGAATGGAAAGCAGAGGAAAGTCATGATTCGACCCAAGATTACTGATGTAATTAAATAACTGATAACTATTTCTACCATGCCTTAGACCTCCTAGGTCACTTTGACTACATTATCTCATTTGTTCTTCATTGAAACTCCACAGCGGAGGAATTGTTAGTAGCCCCTGAGTCTCAGGGTGCTATGCAAAGTCACAGGGCTGGTTAAATGGCAAAGCTGCATGTCCATGTCTGTGGGTCTCTGCCAGGGCCCAGTAAGTGTTTCCTCCACGCCTTTCTGAATTTTGCATAAGGACCAGGCTGCCTCAAGCTGTTATGTTCAACAACAGCCCGCTTACTCATCTTCATTCTGAATCTGTTCCAGCCCATTGTCCCTGCAGCAGCCCGAGTGATATTCTAAAATGCAGGTCAAATCAGGTCATTCCCCTGTTGAGACCCCCTCAGTGGTTGTTCTCCATTGTGCCCCAGGGTAAAGTCCAACTCCCCCTTTAGCTTGATTGACCATGTGCCATGTAAGTGGACTCAAGCCCATCCTTCAAGCATCTTCAATCGCTGCTCCCACCTCTTGCCTTGCCTGCTACCATTCATTTCTACAGAGCTGCTTGGAGTTCCCTGGGATTCCTTGCACCTCCCTAACTTTGCATGTGCTTGTCCCCATACCTGGAATGCTGTTCCAGTTTCTCTGCATGAAATTCTTTCATTTATCCTTGATAGACATCAGAGGTCTGCCACCTCCTCCAGGAGTCATCTTTGAACACACTTTCCTCAGAAATGTTAGGTGGCCCTTCCTCCTCTGCTTTCTTCTCGATCACATCCCTCCTTCAATAGGGGGCAGGTTCACAGGACTGTCTCCTCAACAAGATTGTGGGTGCCCACCACTTAGGACGTACTTTATGAATAGGCATTTAATAATTGAATGAATTAAATGAGTCAATGAATGCATGAGCTTCTCGAAGACAAAAGGACAAGAGATGTCTTATTTGCTTGTATAGCCTTAGATCCTAAGTTCATGCTTGGGACACAGTAGGGGTCAGTAAACATTTGGTGAATTGGGTGATAAGTGGAAGGGCAGAAGGGTGGATACAGATGCAGGTGAATCAATTGATAGGTGATAAATCAAGTCTGCTCGTGAATGAGCAGCAGGCACGGGGGTGGGTGGATAAGTTACGTATTCTCCATGCCGGGCACGGGAGGCGCCAGCCAGAGCTTCCAGCTCCCAGCCACCCTGCCAGCACGTGAGCCTTCCCCTCTTCCCTCACGCTGCTGAGAAGCTGCACTTCCCCACCTCCGCGTCCTCCCCTCCTTCCCCAACCCCTGAGAGTAGGTTTGGTGTTCCTACAGATGTTTGTATTCTCTGCAGCTGATGAAAATATTCATTATCTTGTTAGCTGCGGCGGGAAGGAACTGCAGATTTGCATTTTCCCAGTTAATCAGGGTGGCACAAGTGGTGCCTGTCACCCAGTCTTGTTCCCCACCACCTCCATCCCCTCCTGCAAGTTGTAGAGTCTAAGTGGGATTCCCTACCCTGCACACTCTACCTGTCTCCCTCCCCCTTCCCTAGGCACAATCTAGAAGAAAAAAGAATGGCGCAGGCCCAGCCTGTCTGTACACACTGCCAGATTTGCTTCCCCCAAGTGATTTCTTAAGGCGTTCCTTCCTTGCTCAGAATCTTCCCATTGCTTCCAGCTCTCACTTTACATCCAAACTGCTCAGCCAGCCTTTTCCCTCCTAAGGTTAGGGTCTTACATAGGTGTTAAGCTTTATATTTCACAGAGTGCTTTTAATAATCATTAGCCCATTTGATTCTAGCAATTGCCTTCTAAGATGGGAGTTACCATTACTTTGGTTTTCTGCAAGTCACTTCACCCAGTGTATGTGGCCCCCAAGTGCTGGTACCAGAAAAGGTGCCCTGTCCTCCTGGGTTCAAAAAGCAGTGTTAACTCAACCCCACAGGGACTTGTCCTAGTGAAGGCTCTTGCCCTTGGTGTGGCAAATGCTGGGGCTTTGAGGTTAGACTACGCACCCAACCCTGGCAAGGTGGGGGGGCCTCTGGCAGAGAGTGGCCTGGGTTTTTACATCAGGGCATGACTAATAATTTGTGCCCACAAAATATGAGCACAAGATAACCATAACAGTGTCTTCTATTTTGGTGAACTCCTAAATCTGTTCTGACTGCCCATACCATATATTCAGGGTAATAAATATATAATTCATAAGATACGACACTTATATCTTTTCTAACTTATGAAGAAACCTGGGCCCGTCAAGAGAAAGAGAAGTTGAAACATTACACTCACATTTAAGGCCAGGCCTGGTGGCTCATGTCAGCCATCCTAACACTCTGGGAGGCAGAGGAGGGTGGATTGTGTTAAGTCAGCAGTTCGAGACCAGTCTGAGCAAGAAGGAGACCCCATCTCTACTAAAAATAGAAAACTAGCCAGGTGTTGTGGTGGGTGCCTGTAATCCCTGCTACTGGGGTGTCTGAGGCAAGAGGATCACTTGAGCCCAAGTGTTTGAGGTTGCTGTGAGCCTATATGATGATACTTTATCCAGAGTGATAGAGTGAGACTCTGTCTCAAAAATAAGTAAACAAACAAACAGACAGATATTTAAATAACCAACCCAATATTATTAAGTCATCCTTTCAAACATTTTATGAACACATATGGAACACTATTGTATGTCAGGTACCATTCCAGATGTTGGTAAAATAGCAGTAAGACAAAGACCTGGCCCATATAGAGTTCACCTTCTGGGAAGAGATTGGGAATCAGCTGAGAAAATCCATCTGTATTTCTAGTGGTAGTTAGTCCGCGGGGTGAAGGAAAGTAAAGGATAACAAGGAATTGGAAAGTTTTGCCTTATACAAGGCAGGCAGGGAAGGCTTCTTAGAGGAGGTTCCAGTTAAGCAGAGGACTGAATGACGAGAACAGGTGAGCACTGTATGAGTGCAGAGAATGGTGGCTTTCCTGACAGTTCGTGAGCCAAGTCAGTGACCTAGTGGGGAAGAACATGGTACTTACAAAAGGCACTGGAAGTAGCAAAACACAAGTTCTGATATCAACATTTTTCCTAGGAGCTCTTGGACCACAGGAAAATCCTTTAGCCTTGTTAAGCCTCACAGCCCTAAACTGTAAATTGTAACCAACCTGGTAAATGTGTCTCGGGTATAACAGATCCACAGGTTTTAATGCCGTGCCTGACACAGAGTCCCTTCTTAGTAAATTAGCCACTCTTACTATATAGATCAAAAGTTCTAGGGATCATTTTCTCACCCATACTTCTCCTCCAACTACCATCATGCATTTATCCAGCACACACTGATCCCAAGCTGCATTCTGGGGTATATGACAGATATAAAGAACACAGTGGTTCATTCATTCAGCAAGGATTTGTTTGACTGTCCCCTTAGCTAGGCACTGTATTGGGTACAAGAGACAAAGGCATAAGGAAGACAGACACAAGTCGTGGTCCCATGAAGTGCCTGCCCCAGTGATCTAGGGCTTCAGTTCTCCTGCCTGGAGCCATTCAATGACCCCAGAGGAAACTCTAAGGCCACAGCTGCCAAAACAGCACCTGTGTGTAAATTGGAAGGAGACACGGACATCCATGAGTACAGAGCTTGACTTGCAGAGCAGAGTTGAACCGCAGCCTCTCCTTACCCTCACAGCCTTGGCACAATCTGCAAAACCCTACTGGGAGCCCCTGAGTGCTCCTCATGGATAAGACTCTTCTGTTGACATTGTCCACAGCATTCCTGCACTTGAGCCTGGCTATTCCCAAAAGGAGGGGAGTGCTGTGTCTTCTCCATCATACCAGTGACCCCCAAAAGCCTGCACTGTGTGTCCTGTGAGTCCTGAATGTCCCTTGCATGGTGCCAGGCTCATACTGCTGGGGAAGTAGCAGTGTGGCCCCACAGGAGGAGCCCTGAGTTATAATGCTGGACTTAACACAAACTGTCATTCTATAGGCAACGCCCTTTCTTTTGCTAGCGATAAGTTTCCTCCACTAGATTACTATTTACAGCGACAACAGCAGCTACATTGATTGAGTGCTGACTGCATTCCAGACACCCGTCTGAAAGTTCTACATGTTATTTTAATCCTGAAGCAAAACTACAAGGGAAGTGATTTTATTGTCCTCATTTTACAGACGAGGAAACTGAGGCATGGTGAGAACGGGTGATCTCTCAATCTCCTTCCAGTAGTGACACTCAGTTGCTGTCTGAGTCTGCTATTCTTCATTAATGCATTTTTTCATTCATTCAACAAATTCTTTATCAAGTATCTCTCAGTAAGGCAGGGACTGTGATAGGTGCTATGTGTTCTTTATTTCATTTTATCTTCAGCAAAATTATAGAATATAACATTTATGATCTTCATTTTACAGATGAAGTAATGAAGGCCCAGAAGGCTCTGATCATTCATTGGACCAATTAGCCTTTTTCTGGACACCTTCTATGTTATAGGCCCTGGGTACTGGGGAGACAGATACTCTAAGAGTAAACAAGGATAGAATTTGCAGGGCTATGGGAGATCAGAGAATGAATAGTATGTTCTACTTGCAGAGAGGAGGTACCTGTTTTTGAGGATGCTTGTCAATGTGTACAGATGGGGGCCCTTGTGACATTGTGCCCACACGCACAATGATACAAACCTCAGAAAGACCCCATTCTCAGCTGCTCGAATGGCCCTCTCTGTCCTTCATTTCTCAGACTCTGACCCACCCACACATCCTATCTCATGAGCCACAGGCATGTTCTGAGACGTCCATGCCTACCATGCTCCCAGTTGGCCAGGAGCTTCCCAAGGCTCCGATAATTAAGTTCATGCATGCCAAAGAGAGAAATAGCTTCACAGATGCAGTTGCAAATTTTAGCTAATTAGCCATATGGTCTGGATTGCTGACAGAGTGGGAAGGCACTCCGGGTAAGTGCTGGTTTCCTGGTTTCCTGGGGGGGTGGGGACTATTAGGTGTGTTGCCACATTCTGCAACACAAGGGCACAGAGAATGGGCTTCCCATGACCTGCTTGGAGTCCTCCCATCTGTTTTCTCACTAGGAGCTGCCCTGGGGAAGGGAGTCCCCAACAGAGGGAAGGAGAGGGTACTGGCCTTGTGAACAGGAAACACCTTCACCCATTTCATCAGGATCTGTAGGTGGGGACACTGTTATCTGGGAGTAGAGGATTTGGAGGGATAGGCCTAGCAGGTCCCCGTAGCAAGGGATGATGGACAGAGTGGAAACCTGAACTTCAGAACTTCTCACTTATTAGCTGTGTGATCTTGAGTTTGCCACTCAGCCTCCCAGAAGCCACTCCATCTCCCATAAGTGAAGATTAGGGGGACTGAATTCAATGATTGCCGTGGTTTTTAGATTCTAAGCATCTCATGAAAGCTGGAGATACCAGGGAATGAGAGAAGGAAGTAGCTGGGATGAATTCATTGAATCAGCACCAGAACTAAGCTCTGATGTTTTAGAGTTTAAACCATGACTTCCAAGTTCCCTCAGTGGCTTTGGGAAACGAAAATCAGTTAGATGTAGAATTACAGAAGAATCCAAAACAATCAATGATAGTGATCATTACTATTACTTATAGAGAACATTAATAACCTACTATATTCCGGAAGGTGTATTCTTCACACCTTACTTATGTCATTTAAAATCCACACAATAGGCTGGGCTCATCTGTAATGCCAGCACTCTGGGAGGCCAAAATGGGAGGATGAGTTGAACTCAGGAGACCGGCCTGAGCAAGAGCAAGACCCCATCTCTACTAGAAACAGAAAAATTAGCCAGGCATCATGGCAGGCTCGTACAGTCCCAGCTACTTGGGAGGCTGAGGCAAGAGGATCTCTTGAGCTCAGGAGTTCAAGACCAGACTGAGCAAGAACCAGACCCCCATCTCTACTAAGACGGGCTAAGGCGCCAGCCACGTACACCTGAGCTGGCGGGTTCGAATCCAGCCCGGGGCCCGCCAAACAATAATGACAGCTGCAACCAAAAAATGGCCAGGCGTTGTGGTGGGCGCCTGTAGTCCCAGCTACTTGGGAGGCGGAGGTAAGAGACTCGCTTGAGCCCAGGAATTGGAGGTTGCTGGGAGCTTTGATGCCACGGCACTCTATCCAGGGTGACAGCTTGAGGCTTTGTCTCAAAAAAAAAAAAAAAAGAAAAAAAGAAAAATTAGCCTGGCATCGTGATGGGTGCCTGTAGTCCCAGGTACTCAGGAGGCTGAGACATGAGACTCTCTCAAGCCCAGGAGTTTGAGAATGCTGTGAGCTAGGCTAACACCAAGGCACTCTAGCCTGGGTGTCAGAGTGAGGCCTCTTTCTAAAATATATATATATATCCTCACAACAACCCTGGGAGGTTGACAAATTGATCCCTATTTGCTGACTGGGAAATTGAGGCTTAAGTGGGTTAAGTCAGTGCACACGATGACACGGACTAATCCATTTCAGAGTAGAGGCTTTAACTGAGTTTTGATGGATGCCAAAGCTTATGCTTTCTCGAATTCCTAGAAATATAGGTTGTATCAACATGCTGCTGTCATTTGAAAAGGGCAGTGGCTAAGTGGCCAGCTGACCGCTGTTCAAAAGCTGAGTGGCTATGGTGGAGGAGAACATGGAGACCAAAGGAAGCCCCAAACCATATTTATCTGAAAAAAGCACGTGTGTTAAGATTGATGTGGCTTCTGCGAGAGGGGTGAGGTCTTGGTGTGTGCCACACCTCTTGGGGGCAAAACATGATTGTAAGAGGGCCTTTACCCAACAAATGCAATCAGTGTAACATGGTTTCTTGTACCCTCAATGAATCCCCAACAATTAAAAAAAAAAAGATTTATGTAGCTTCTGTTCCAAATTAGCACAAACTTGGTGATTAAAACAACACATGTGTATTCTCTTACAGCTCTGGAAGCCACAACCAAAGTGATTCTTATGGGGCTAAAATAAAAGTATTAGGAGGGCTTTCTTCTGGAGGCCCCCAGGAGAATCGATTGCTTATCTCATCCAGCTGTCAGAATTCCTTGTTTTCTGTTTCTTCTGGCCTCAAATGTCTCTTGATTTCCCTCTCCTAGAACACACATAAAGGCATTTAGAACCCACCCAGATGAGCTCAGATAATTATCTTATTTTAAGATCCTTCATTTAACATGGATAGAGAAGTTAGAATAGGGGTTTGTCCCTCTGCAATTCCTTTTTGCCATACAGCATGTGTTAATTTGCTAGGGCTGCCAAAATGCAATGTCACAGGCTGAGTGGCACTGACATTCATTGTCCCTCAGTTCCGGAGGCTGGGAGTCCAAGATCAAGACATCAGCGGGGTTGGTTTCGCCGGAGGCTCCTCTGCCCGCAGGGGTAGATGGCACCTGCTCTCTGTGTGATCACATGGGTTTTCCTCTGTGCACGTGGATTTCTGGTGTCTGTGTGTCCATATTTCTTTTTCTTATAAGAACACTAATCAGATTGGATTAGGGTCATTTAATTTAATTTGGACATTTTAACTTACTTACCTGTCTAAAGGACCTATCTCTAAATATAATCACACTCTGGAACTTAGAGAAGGTAACTATGAAGATTTCAACCCAAGAGGTTTTTCGTGGTAGGGGGGCACAGCCTAGACCACAATATAAAGTCCTTTTCACAGGTCCCAGTTTGTGTGTGTGTGTGTTTCTAGAACCAGGGTCTCACTCTGTCACCCCATGCTGGAGGGCAGTGGCACTTTTTATAGCGCACTGCAACCTCGAAATCCTGGGCTCAAGTGATACTCCTGCCTTAGCTGCCTAAGTAGGTGGGACGACAGGAGTGTGCCACCATGCCCAGCTAACTGTTTAGTTTTTCTTTCTTTTTTTTAGATATGGGGTCTCAATATGTTGTCCAGGCTGGTCTTAAACTCCTGACCTCAAGTGATCCTCCAACTTTGGCCTTCCAAAGTGCTAGGATTTCAGACATGAGCCATGATGCTGACAGCTCTTTAATCCTGACATTAGGAATTAGCCTCTCTTTCTCCCTTAGCTTTTCCTTTAGCCCACACTTTCTGATCTAGAATCAGCTTCACAGAGTAGAACTGGGCGCTGCTTTCTAGCGTAGGTGATAGAGCGAGACCCTGTCTAAAAACCATAAAAAATACCAACGTGCTGAAGGTCACCCTCACTGGAGAGGTTGGATTAGGAAACAATTCCTCCCAGAATTCTATGGTTGCAAAGATTATTAAGTCATTGAACTAAACTAGTTCTAAATGCACTTCATATCTTAAAAATCTACAAGTTTGACTAGAAAAAGTGCTTTGAAAAGTGGGGCAGGGCACTGGTTTCAATGCATAGCTTCCTAAGGAGAGTACCTTAGAGGTGACCATAGTAACCTTCAGTGGTGAGGTATGTAGTGCTTTTTCTAGGATAGTTTGCAATCTTAATTGTCTGGCCTCATATACTCTATAACAGGGGATCAGAAACTTTTCCTGCAAAGGGCCAGATAATAAACATTTTCCGTTCTATGGGCCACATGGGCTTTACTACAGTGGCTCAGCTCTGCCATTGTCATACCAAAGCAGCCACAAACAAAACAAAAACACGTAGGCATGCCTGTGCTCCAGTAAAATGTTGTTTAGAAAAATAGGTGTGGGGGCTGGGGGAGGGGGTCAGAGTAACTAAAGAGCTGTAGTTTGTTGACTCCCAACTCTGTAACAACAGAATTTTATTTAACTACCCAGAATAGGAATATAATTTTTTTTAATTAATAGATTTTACTTTTAAAGCAGTTTCAGGTTTATGGGAAAATTGGACAGAAAGTATAGAGTTCCCAAGTACCCCTTTCCCTCCCACCACTTTTCTCCCATTTTTAACAACTTTGCATTAGTGTGGTATATTTGTTATAATTGATGAGCCAGTGATACAATATTAGTAAGTGAAGTGCACCGTTTACACTCCGTCCTGTATAGTTCTATGGTTTGGAAAATGCAGAATGCTGTGTGTCCACCATTGCAGTGCCATGCAGAATACTTTCATTGCCCTAAAAGTCCCCTGTTTTGGGCTGGATGCCATGGCTCACGCCTATAATCCTAGCACTCTGGGAGGCCAAAGCAAAAAAATCCCTTGAGCTCAGGAGTTCAAGATCAGCCTGAACCAAGAGGGAGACCCCATCTCTACAAAAATTGAAAAATTAGCTGGGCTGGTAGTGGTCCCAGCTACTCAGGAAACTGAGGCAGGAGGATTGCTTGAACCCAGTAATTTGAGGTTGCCACGAGTTATGAGTTATGATGATGCCACAGCATTCTAGCCTGGGCAACAGAGTGAGACCCTGTCTCGGAAAAAAAAAAAAAAAGCCCCTGTTTTCCACTTGTTCTTCTCTATCCTCTCCCTGAATTTCTGGAAACCACTGAGCTTTTCACTATCTCTATAGCTTTTCCTTTTCCAAAATGTCATATAGTTGGAATCATATAACACAGCCAGTTCAGATTGTCTCCCTTCACTTAGCAGTATGCGTTTGAGGTTTCTCTGTGTCTTTTTGTGTCAGCTAGCTCCTTTGTCTTTATTGCTGAATAATATTCTATTGTGTGAATGTACCGTAGTTTGTTTATACAGTCATTTATTGCAAGAAGTCTTGGTTGCTTCCAAATTTTGGCAAGTATGAATAAGGTCAGTACAAATGTGGAGAATTTTGTGTGGACATATTTTCAACTCATTTGGGTAAATATCAAAGAATGCAGCTTAACTGTGGTGTTAAGACCGTTTAGTTTTGTAAGAAATGTCCCAGCTACCCTTCACGTTGGCTGTACCATTTTGCAGTACTACCAGCAATGAACTCTTTCTGTTTTTCCACATCTTTACCAGTATTCAGCAGCGTTAAGTGTTTTGGATTTTGGTTCTTCTAATAAGTCATGTCATGGTGTGTCATTGTCACTTAATGTGCAATACTCAAATGACGTGTGATGATGTGCGTGCGTTCAAATGCCCATTTGCCATCTGTCTATCTCCTTTGGTGAGGTGTCTGTTCGGCTCTTTTGTTCAGTTTTTTAACCAGGTTGTTTGTTTTCTTGTTTTTGAGTTTTAAGTATTCTTTATCCATTTTGGATAGAAGCCCTTTACCAGATACATGTTTTAGAAATGTTCCCAGTCTTCGGCATGTCTTTTCATCCTCTCAACAGTATTCACAGATCAGAAGTTTTTAATTTTAATAAAGTATTTTATTTTAAGTATTTTAAGTATTTTAATACTTATCATCTTTGTTTCTCTCATGGATCATACTTTTGGTGTTGCATTTAAAAACACAACCTGAAACCCAAGGTTACCAGGATTTTCTCTTATGTTATCTTCTAGACGTTTCATAGTTTTGTTTTTTTACATTTAGCCTTATAATAACTATGAGTTAATTTTTGTGAAAATTGTAGGATCCCTCCCTCCCTTCCTTCCTATCCTTCTTTTTGTATGTCAATCTCTGTTTCAGTAACATTTATTGAAAAGAATGTCTTTTCTCCATTGAATTGCTTTAGCTTCTTTACCAAAGATCAGTTAACTAGATTTGTGTGACTCTATTTCTGGGCTTTCTATTTTGTTCTATTGATCGATTTGTCTATTATTTCACCAATATCACACTGCCTTGATTACTCTAGCCTTACAGTAAGTCTTAAAGTCAGGAAGCCAGTCCTTTGACTTTGCTTTTCTTCTCCAATATTGTGTTGGCTATCCTGGGCCTTTTGATTTTCCATGTAAGCTTTAAAATCAGTTTGTCTATCCTACAAAGTGCCTTTTTGAATCTATAGATCAAATTAGAAAGAACTGATATTTTAACAATATGGAACATGAGCATGGAATCTGTTCATTTATTTAGATCTTTGATTTCCTTCATCAGAATTTTGTAGTTTTCCTCATTAGACATTATATGTATTTTATTAGATTTACACCAAGTTTTTTTTTTTTAGTTCTAATGTAAATGTTTTTTTTGTTTGTTTTTAATTTCCAAATACCAGTTGTTCATGGTTGGCATATGAGAAAGTAGTTAACTTTGTGTATCAATCTGTATCCTACAACCTTTCAGTAATCACTTATTTATTTATTTATTTATTTATTTTTTGTAGAGACAGAGTCTCACTTTATCGCCCTCGGTAGAGTGTCGTGGCGTCACACAGCTCACAGCAGGCTCCAACTCCTGGGCTTAGGCGATTTTCTTGCCTCAGCCTCCCAAGTATAGGAGCCTGCCACAACACCCGGCTATTTTTTGTTGTTGTTGCAGTTTGGCTGGGGCTGCGTTTGAACCCGCCACCCTCGGTATATGGGGCCGGCGCCCTACTCACTGAGCCACAGGCGCTGCCCTCAGTAATCACTTATTATTAACAGTTCTAGCAGGTTTTTGTTGTTTGTTCATTGGGATTTCCTAACTGCATCATAATTTTTAAAACCTAAAGCAGTTTCTTAACAACAATAATAAAAACAATGCTTACCATTTATGGAGCTCATGGTATGCTGTGCCAGATGCCATGCTGTACGCATCAGCTTGTTAATCCTGCAATAACTCAGCAACACCAGTGCTGCTACTTTTTTTCCCCTATTACTAATGAGAAGACCAAAGGTTAGTAAGGCATGGCACCTTGTCCAAAGACAGAGACAAAAATTTAACTTGGTCCTTCTTCCTAGGAGATAAGTAATCATGGCAATAATAATCACCACACAGTCAAACATGTATATAGCTGTTTATATACATTGTCCTTCATTATTGAGTCTATAAAAGTAGGTGCTATTCTGGTCCTTACTGTACAGATGAGGTAACTGAGGCTTCTAAAATTAAATATGTTGCTCAACATCACACACCTTGTAAGATCCTCTCTCAGTGAGTGGTGGGTAGGGATATTGCAGACAAACCTGGGGTTTATCCTGATCCTGTGTTGGGGCATACACCAACATAACCAGTAGCTAACAAGGTGGGAAGCTAGATCCAGGGTCTCAGGAATTGGATTCAATTACACTTCCATGTCACATTTTGAAAAGACCAAAAATTGTGTTCGTTAACTAGATTTTATTTTCCAGCCTCTTTTTAAGTCTTGACATCCCTTGGTCTTACGGAGCACTTAAAAAACAAATTCCAACTGCCCTCTAACAGTATGGCCACCTCCCCTTGGTTATGAAGCAAACGGGCTGATGTCCACACTAGCTGGGTGCTGGGTTTGGCTGCAACTGATATCAGGTCTGTTGGAACTGAACAAGAAGGGACATGAGAGATGACCAGGGCTCCTCATTAGCTCAGTGTTGCAGAAAGCACGTGCAAATATTGCTGCCTTTCTATTGCCTTTGGGTGTTTTCTTTCTCCATTGCTAATGACTAATAAAAAAGAGAGAGAGGAAGAGGGGAGAGAGACAGAGACAGAGAGTGAACAAGAAAGCAATTGCTATTAGATTTTCTTCCACCGCAGCAGGTTTCTCATTTGCAAAGCTCATTAGAGGTGGCTGTATGGAGAGACTTCCAAGGTGCCCGGGGAGAATGGGAAAGACAAAAGGGAAGAAGAGACTTTCAGAGATGTGAACCCAGCCACAAATTCACACCGGAACCCGTTGGATTTAGGCCATGCCTTCTGATTCCAAAGTTCACATCGTGGCTGGGTTTTGAATGTTAACATTAAAAAAAAAAAAGTTCTCCCTTTCTAACTACTATCAGGAATGAAAGTAAAAGTGAACTAATGCTGTGTGGTTCAATTGTGGCTTGGATTTTTCCTACCTTTTGCTTTAAGTTAGAAGTTTGAAAACATCTTTTGTTCCTTTAATTTGGAGACCAATCTATTGGAGGCTCGATTTTACACTTTGAGCATCTCCTAGGTGCCCAATCCATTGTCAGGAGCTGGGATTGGAGAGAGAAGACACAGGTAGTCCCTGTTCCCAATGTCAGGGAAAATAGATGCGCTCACAGCAATTTTGGCCCAGGCTGCCATAGGAAGAGGGATATATGACTTGTGCTAAAAGCATTGCCCTTAGCATTAACAATCCTGCCAGAGGTCGTGGGTAAGGTATGTGGTTAGACAAGAATCAAATTTACCAGCAGAAAGGAAAGAAAAGAAATTTTAAGATTCTCATGATGTAAAGAAAAGAACCCCAAATTAGTAGCCACATGTCTTGTGTTCTCATTTTAGCTCTTGAACAAATTGCGTATGTATCACAGCAGAGATAGAAGAAAAGGGTTTGAGGTCCATTTGCATCCTTCTTACTTCTAATCACGACAAGTTTTTTGAGTGTGTTAAATTAAAATGTGCCAGAGTGGTGCATTTTGCAGCAGCAATAGCTACCATTTATCGAGAGCCTGCTACTCTCGGGCCTTCTGCTAAGCAATTCATTTTATGAGCGCTTCTCATTTTGCAGCAAGTGTGAGAGCCCCAGATGAATATTATTCCCATTTTTCTGATGAGGACACAAAAGCCCAGGAAAGGTTCAATGCCCTGTGCAACCAGAGCCACATAGGGGACGAGAGGTGGAACCAGGATACAAATGCAGGTGGCTCTGACTGTAGAGACTGCAAAAGGTGAGACCCAAAAGGCAAGTGAGAACAGGGCAGCTCCCCATCGTGGGAACTTCCTCTAAGCTTCCTTTGGGCTGAAGCCACTTGGGGACACCTGTGTTAGTCAAAGAAATGACCTTAGGGCTTAAAGGCTCCCTAGAGATGGGAATGAACTCACTCAGCACCACACAGAAAAACCCTGGCACAGTGTCGCAGACCCTGGGCATTCTGGCTCCCGGGCCATGGCAGGACTGTGGGTGTCAGTGGTGATGATCGCACTCTCTGGGATTCAGCCCTGGGACTCATCTGGCAACACTTCTGTGCACCTGCTGTGTGTCTGTTGTTATGATAGAGCCTACAGATCCTGATAACTCTGCCCTTGAGAAATGTGCAGTGAAGTGGTGCTGTGGGACGGAGGGTTTCTGAGGGCAGAAAATACCCCTGAACACCAGATATGAAGATCCTAACTGGACTTTAAATGCTTTTAAAGTTATAGGGATATTGGCTTCTGCCTTTGACTGTGGTAAAATAAGCAGCTAGACTCTCAGGGATTGAGGGGTGTAACCAGGAGCCTGAAGTCCCTGGATTTGGGCTGGAGCAAGAGAGCTAAGCTAAGAAGTGGCCTCCATCAGAGAGCTTGGACACCACTGTGAACCAGGTCCTCCTGAGCTCCAGGCCCTGCAGTTCGCTTATGGAGGCAGGCTCCTGGTTGCAATCTCTGTGGGGCTTCATCTAGGCTGTGCATTCTGGGGCAAGGTGAATTTTCCTCTCTGAGTTTCATTTATAGCATCTGAAAAACAGATAATGATGGTACTTTGTCAGGAAAATGCAGAGGTTGGACCTGGTGATGTTGAACTTCCTCCCCCCCTCTCCCCTGAAGGTTTATGTGAAGGTATCAGAGACCCCTGATGTCTTCCCTTGAGAACTGGAGGGAAAAGTTCAGGAAGATAGTTCAGAGGACCCAGTGACAGCAATTCAGCTTGTTCCCGGTGCTGTGACAGGAGAAGGAATCCTGGTGCTGACACACACAGGCAAGGAGATGGAGGGCGAAGTGGCTGAGGAGAAGATAATGTTTCTCTAGCCTGTAATTTCTTTCAATTCCAAGGCTCGCAATTACCAGGGCAGGAGTTAGTAATGATCATGCCTGGAATTCTTAAGTGAGTTTGGTGCCAGTGGTAGAAACGGTTTTGCATTTAGAGAAGGAACACATGTGTAAGCCAGGCTTCCCTGTGTGTGTGTGTGTGTGTGTGTGTGCACATGTGGGTTCATGCACACACGTGCACGAATGAGGATGGGTAAGAGAGAGGGAAGAAGACAGGTGTGATGGTGGTCACACAGATAGGTGGCAGAGTGGAGCCAGACAGCCATGATTCAATCACATGTGACCCTGGGAGAGTGATCTCACCTCTGTCGGGGAAATGATAACACCTACCTACCCCACAGGATGGTTGTGAAGGCTAGAAACAAAACAAAGCCCGCAGACCACCTAACACAAGAGACTCATTCAATAAAGGACGCCCTTCTGGGATATTCAACCAGCATTGGCATTTGCAACATGTCAACCTTTACTTTTCAGCATTTCATTTAGGGGCAAAAGTAAACATTTGCTGCATATTTTTGCATAGTGTTTAAGAGCACAGGATCATGCTGTTCACAGCCCAGCTTATAAGCTCTGTGCATTTAACCTCTTTATTTCTGTGCTCCCTCATTTAAGAAAATAACAGAAAAGAGGACTTACTCCGCAGGGTTGTTGGGAATGTGAAATGAGGTAATGCTTCCCAAGTCCTTAGAATAATGTCTAGTATACTGTAAACAATCAATGATGTTAGCCTTAAAATTATAACTTGTTATCTTGTGTGCTAGATATCTAGACAACAAAAGGAGGAATGGGAAAAGAGATAGAAATGAATAAGGCAATGACTTAGGCCCCATGGGAGAGAGATTGCAAAACCCCAGTGAACAATGTCTCCCCTACAGTTGCATTCTGCTAAGAGCTACTCACTTACTCACCGAATAAGCACTTATTAGTGTAAGCACCAGCCTCCGTGTTATGGCTGGATGCCCAGCACTGAATAAGGCAGACGTGGTCCCTGCCCTTGGTCCAGTGAGGGAAACAAAGAGTGACCAGGCAAAACATTCCGTGTGAAAAAGCTAGCAGAAAACACAGAGAAGGGGCATCTAACTCCCCCAAATAAAAGAAGAAACAGTAACATAATCCTCCTGCAGGGGAGGAAATTCAACTAAAGACAACTAGAGCATGGCAGGTGGGATAATACCCCCTCAAGATGTCCATGGGACCTGAAAATCAGTTCTCTTTCATTCCAAAGGGGGCATCAGGGTGCAGGGGAAATAAGGTTACTAATCAGCTGATCTTGAGCTAAAGAGGAGCCTGGATGATGGGGGGGGGCACAATATAATCACAAGGGCCCTTAAAGTGGGAGAGGGAGGCAGAGGACCAGGCAAGGTGAGAGCGTATGGTGTGAGAAGGACTCGATTGGCTGTAGCTGGCTTTGAAGATGGAGGAAGAAAGACAGGGGACATGGGCAGCCTCAAGAAGAACAAAAAGTTAAATGGATCCCCCAGAGCCTCCAGAAGGAGTGTAACCCTGCTGACACCTGGATGTTATCCCAGAATCCCATGCCATACTTCTGACCTATGGAACTATTACATACTAAGTTGATGTTGTTTTGAGCCACCAAGTTTCTCGCAGCGATAAAATACTGGTACATGGAGCTAATGATGATTTGTGTTGCAATCATCATTTTAGAAAATCGTTCTGGCCACAGAAAGGTACGAGAGTTAGAGGGGACCAGGCTGAGTGCAGAGAGTGTCGTTATCAGGCTACTGCAGCACTTCCTGTGAGAGGGGACAGTGGCCCAAGCCAGAACAGAAACAGCTGTCACCAGAGTCTGGAGTCAGACTGTGGGGAGGAGGAGGCCCTGCGGGGGACTAGTCACATACATCCCTGCAACACTGAGTGTCAAATCTGAGTTTGAAGACAAACAAACAGAAAACAACCTAGCAGAGATGAAGACCCTGAGGTCAGGACCAAAGTCCAGTGCTATGGAAACAGAAGGACATGGCTTCCAACAGGGGCTCAGGGACAGAGTCCTGGAGGAGGTGACACCACGAGGTCTAAGAGGCCTACAGGAGGACTCAGAGAAGGTCACACAAAAGAATCAAACACTGCCCCTGCTTTGAAGGGGTTCACGGTTCAGAGAGGGCGTCAGGCAGATTGAGTGGTCATTCTTACTAACCCTGGGGAACATACAGGCAGAAACAGGCCTGGGTTGGAAATGAAGAACATGGATTGGTAGCCAGTCCTGGTTCTGCAAAAAAGAAAACCAAAGTCCCTTTTCTGCCCTGCATCTGCTTCTTCTGCTATTAAATGGGAGCAGTAAGGCCTATTTCTGGGAGCATCAACTGTGATTAGATCGGCCCACATATGTGGGCCCCTTAGCAGCCAGTGAAGCCAGTCAGCAGCCCTGATTTTAGAAACATCCTGGAAGGAAAAGCTGCCTTCCACCATGGAATAAACAGTAGCCCTGAGAGCCTCCAACTGGGAGGGGGCTGAGCTAGCGTAAAACGCTGGGGGTTTGGCTTGAGTCTCCCAGAGAGCTAAGCAGTTAACGGGAGATGGACGGAGACAGCAGAGGCAGAAAGGAGGCTGAGGACTTCTGTGTGGGGCAAAGCACACCGGTCTGTTCTCTGGCCGTGGCTGATAAACACGAGCATGTGCACAGGGCTCTTGTGCTCAGTAGTAAGTGAATCTCGGGGAGACAGGCTGGAGTCACTGTGGCGGGGAGGCATGGTTTGGAGCCCTGGGGCTTACAGCCGCTCCGCACATCCCACACTCCGCCTTGCACTTTCTCCCGTGTGCAGGTGACAATGGAGACCCGCAGCTGCTACTTCCTGGGCCTCCCAGACGAGCCTCTTGTCTATATTGTTATACAACCACTTCATTATTTCTTATCTGGATGACTGTAGAGCCTCATAACTGGTGTCCCTGCTTCCAGCCTTGTTCCCTTCTCTACCCTGTAGCCAGGTACTGTGTCTAAAGATCCAGTCTGAAGGTGCTGTTTTCATGCTGAAAGCCCTACAATAGGTCTTCCTGCTTTCAGAATAAAGTCCACATCTGTACATCACTTAAAAGACCCAGAAACATCTGGTTCAAGGCCCATCTTGCTTCTCTCACTGCTTTAGCATCTTGAAACTTAGGTTCTATGGTTTCCATGTGAGTGTTTTATCCTCCTTCTAGTTCTCTCTCTCTCCTCCCCACTTTGGACTTCAACGCATGCTATTGTTTCCCCCTGGGTCTCACCCTCTTCCCCTCTCCTTCCTCCTCCCCTTTCCTTCCTTGCCCTCTCCCTGGAGAATCCCTCCCTCCTCCAGGGAGCCTTCCTGAATCCCCCAGTCTGCATTAAGTGCTCCTTGTCTGTACTCCTTGGTTCCTGAACTTCCCCCCGTGAACCTTAAACATTACCACTCTAACCTTTAACCCTCCATTTGTGCTTTAAAGGGTTCAAACATTTTTTTCACTATAGCACAGTATGCAAAAAACTGTAGTCTTCATTTTCTACAATGGACATGATCATTCCTTCATGTTTTCATTCCACTGATATCAAAGAAGTATTTCCAGTTGCTGATTAAGGATGTAAAACTTCCTTGGAAAGGGTAAACACATCTCTGTTCAAAGTACTCCCCTCAGCCTGTCTCTCCCTTACCTGCAGTCCACCCTACCCCTTGGCTTGGCCAGAGTGCAGGCAGATGCTGCTGGGAAGGTCTCTGGCACAAATCTGGTTTTGTTGATCCTTGCTGGTATTTGCTCTATGATTTCTTGTTTGAGCTTGGCTCTGGGCCCCTGCACTGGCACCCATCATGACACAGATAGTCTGGGGCAATCTTTCGAGACAGTGACAGTTGAACCCACTGTCAAAGTCCAAAGTCATTATTGCCCTGTATTCTGAAGCACTTTGTTTTCTAATTGTTCTAATCTCATCATCCTCTACCACCTCTGCCTTTATGGAAGCAAAGTGTTTGTGCCTGGAAGTTGTCATCACCCTGTGGGTACAGGAGTTGGAGGCTGAATTCAAACCTCTTCCTCACCTCTGCAACCTCTCATGGGAGCTTCCATTGGCTTGTTGAATGAAAGGGCTTGCAAACTCCCCAGACCATACCTTGACCCTGGGAGAACAAACCCCATTGCCCCTGCTTAACTACCCATAGATTTCCTCCAAGACCTTGTTGACATCTTAAGCATTTGTTGAAACCGTCCTTACACTGGGGTGACTGAAGGGTGATTTGACTTCTGAAGGGCCAGCAGGAGCATCACTGAGACACAGCTGATTATCACAATTCCTTGCAGCACTGATGGCAGAGAGAAGAGTTTCCTACTTCCCTTTCCTTTCTGGTGGGAACTCCTCTGAAGTCAGCACCCACACTGTCTGCACATTAAAATAAGACGGGATGATCTATGTAGACCAGGCCCAGCTTGTGATGCAGAAGGGGACCTTCACTTTTAGCACAGGCTGGCTTTTAAAACTGTCGTCCAACTCAAGACATTACAAAGTCAGCATTGGGATGCAAAGCTCAAATATGATTTCTAGAGAATGAAAAATGCTGCTTCATTTTAAAACATTTTCAAAAACATTACTTACCTTGATTGCATGTGCATTCATAGGAAGCATTTGTAACTGGAGGACAGAGAATGCCATTTTTATTACTGTATTCCTAAAGTCTGGCGCATAATAGTAAACATTTCTTGAATCTTGAATGAATGAATGAATGAAAGGCCACATGAAATAATGACTAAGTCATTTGTTTGTTTGTTTGTTTGTTTTTGAGACAGAGTCTCACTGTGTCACCCTTGATAGATTGCTGTGGCATCACAGTTCACAGCAACCTCCAATTCTTGGGCTTAAGCTATTCTTTTGCTTCAGTCTCCTGAGTAGCTAGGACTACAGGCACCTGGCACAACACCTGGCTATTTTTTGGTTGCAGTTGTCATTGTTGTTTAGCAGGGCCAGGCCAGGCTCGACCCCACCACCTTCGGTGTATGTGGCCAACACTCTACTCACTGAGCTATGGGCTCTGAACCAAGAATGACTAAGTCTTGATTGTTTGATCAGAGAACTTAAAATAAGACCCATAATTAAGAAGTAGATCATATAAGAACAGAGTTTCCACCTGCTCCCCAGGAAGGGAGAGCTTCAGAGTGGGCTTAAGTAAGCCAGTGTAACCATCATTTTAATCACCAATAGACCGTGTAGACTCCAGTACCTACAGAGCAGCTATAAACAAAATCTAGCCCAACCGCCCCAAGCTGAGCTTCCAACATTTTTTGCCAGCCCTACCCCCAACCCCTCTGAGTTCCAGAGAAGAGGAGTAGCTTTCCCACATCACATAGCCAAGCAGGGGCAGAGCCGTGATGGAACAGGGCTCTCAACTCTTTGCTCAAGAAGGACATTAGATCTCAGCCAAAGTCTCTCCTTTAGCTTGGCAGATAGACTTGGTTCAGTTGGGGGTGAGGGAAAGGGCACAGCATGGGGAAATGTCCTCATCAGTGCTGGGAGTTTAATACAACCCTTTATGGAAGTTTCTGGGCAGCCTAGAAAGAGCCATCAGGCCAGACAATGGACAGCAAGCCCCTCCCTGCAGAGTCAATAGCTCCCAGAGCAAGACTCCTAGCTTTCCCCAAATAAAAACAGGCTGGCTGGCTGCCTCTAGGGTAATTTACCTCGCTGAAAAACACCTCAATTTAAATGCTAATTTCCCCAGAACTGAGGGGTGATGACTCTGACTGGTTGCTGTGTATTAACATATCCAAAATGTTCACACATATTCTTACAAGGGGTGTAAGAGGGAGCCAAGACCTGGGGAAAGATGGGGCCAGTGGCAGAGGCCAGGCCTCTAGCTTGTCTTTGCTGTGATCATGGCTGCTCAGAAGAAAGCTAGGAAAAGCTTTGTAGGATCTGTGTCTCTTAGAGGTCATGCACAGGTGGCGTTGGAGAGTAAGAGGCTTGCTTGCCTGCCATCTCTGCACAGATGTTTCACAGGTGTTCAGGATCAGGTACTGGCACCATGTCGGTCTCTGAGACCCTTCAAGAGATTCAGAATCTAAGTTTGAGATTCAAGAAAATAAATTAGCATTAAAGATAATTTTTACATAAATTCTCTTCCCAGCCCTCTGAATCGAAACTCATTGCCCCCATTCCATAGATGTAGTCACTAAGGCTGATAACATTTGAGTGGCTCTCCCAAGGTCACACAGCCAGAAAACACATCCATGCCTGCCTGGCTTCTAAGCCCATGTTCTCCCACCACATTCCAAGGCTACTCCTAGAATCTTTTCATGAACAAGGTGCATAAGATTAAAGAGACAGGAAAGATTTATTCTAGCTGGGGAAAACTGGAAGAGGAGGTTTCAAAGGAAGCCTTTTGCTGTCTGCTGATGTTGATCACCTTAGCTCACTTCCACCCAAATGCCTATGTGCTCACCAACAGGGGAGGCCCAGCCGACCCCTGCTTAGGAAGATACTTTCTGCCCATCCAGTCCCCACTAGCTCAGTGGCTCCTGTCCCCTTTGTCCAAGCTCTGTGGGAGCCAGTGTGTCTGTGCCCTTAGGAAGTCAAAGGAAGATATTAGGGTTTAGAAGCTTCCTATGGAATGATTGGAAGTTTGGATTCAAATCCCCAATATCCCTCAGATCTGAAAGCATTTGGAGACTCTGTGGCAAAATACCAGAAAAGGCTCCATCACAAGATGTAGGTCACACACACATTTCTATTGTCTCTCGGTTTGCTTCCTCCATTGCTTCAACAAATGTCCATGGTGCACCCATTTGTGCTCAGTTTTTCTCAATTATTTGATGGCACTGCCAGGCCCTGGGGAGGCAGCTGTACTTTGGAGGCACAGTTTTGGCCCTCCTGGAACTTAGCTCTGGGACAGACAAGGGTCCAACAGGGTCTCCCGTGAGCATATGTATGGTTAGAAGTCCTTCGTAGCAGAAAAGAGTGAGATACTGTAAGAGTGTGTAACAGGAGAACAGGTTCTGGGAAGATCTCTCAGAGACAGTGACGTAGTGAATGATGAGTAGGAGCTGTCCAGGTGTGGGGCAGGGGAAGAACTTTACAGAGAGGACAAGTCCCAAGTGGGGCCCAGTGGAGGACGGGAACATGCCCCATAAGAGGAACCTAAGGACATTTGGTACAGCGGGAGAACAGTGGTCGAGGGAGCAGTGGCTAAGAAATAAGGCAGCAGGAGCTGGATTGTTGGGGGTCTTACAGACCTTAATCTAGCATTTGGGTTGCCTCCTGGACTTCACACATGGAGACGCCTCCTCTGATTTTCCACTGCTGTGTCCCTAATGTCCAAAACAGTCCCCAAAATAGGGTAGACCCTCCATAAGTGTTTTTGGAATGAATGAGACATCTCATTCCCAGAGTCCCCATGGTCCCAGACCTACTATTTTAAAAATCTGATGAAGCATTTCCCTGTAGTGTCAACTGAGATTGAACTGTCTTTATAGGTATCTCTTGAGAGGTGTTTGTCTAAGCAGTGACCCTGTTGCTGAACGAAACACAACATCCATTTAAACACAAATACACATAGACATGCACATTCGGGGAAATCCATGCACACAAAGGACACTCCCCTGTGGAGTGAACAACAGAACTACCTGTCTCGTCCCAAATGATCAAGAGCACAGGCTTTGGATCCATCTGTTGAACATGTGCTTGCTGAGTGCTGGGCACCAAGCTACAGTGGCTGGAATGTGATTTTGGACACTGCCCCTTCCTGGCTCTCGATCTCGGTTGGACAAATGCCTTGACCTCTCTGAGCATCTGTTTCTTCTTCTATGAAATGGGAACAATGATAGCCACTGTCTCATGGAGTTTGTGAGAGGCTAAAATCTACACTCACATTCTCAATCTTGACACACTAACTTCAACAACATTGATGGTGATTGATACACAGTCTGACAATGGAATTTGTGAACTTGTGCTAGGAAAAAGCGCTACATACCTCATTGCTGAATGTCACTGCGGTCACCTTTGAAGTGGTCACCCTTGGCCATCTGGTGACTATAGTGATATTCAGCAATGCAGTATGTAGCACTTAGTCTAAGAAACATACATACACGTGAACTCTGAGAATCTGAATTTGGTTTTTGCTCACCCAAGTTTAAGCCAGCACCCCCCACCTTTAAGCCAGCACCACGCCTTTCCCAGGAGGATGGATTGGGAAGCCGCTGCCTGGGCTGCCCTGAGGTTCTCAGCCCCGAGGAACCTCCCTGCGGCTGGTACACATACTCCCATCTGCATTTTGCCTCCTGGAAGAGCTGATTGATACGAAGGCCCTGGGCGCCCTCTGCTGCCAGAGGCCATGCACATCTCATGGCCATTGCACAGGCAGCTGCGAAATACACAGTGCCTGAGAGACCAAGCTGCCACCCTGTCTCAGTGTTGTCATCTGGCACTTTCTCCTCACCTGCGTGCCTCCTCTCTCCCACCCTCCCCCACTGGCCAGCTAACCCCCACCCTTCCATCTTCTCCCTCCTTCTTGGGGGTGTCTCTGCTTCCTGGAAGCTTCGAGGGAAGGTATCCTCCAAGAAGGGGCATCACTGCCAGGCCCCCCATCTGCCAGGGTCTCACTAGGATCAGATTTCCCCACAGAGCTAAGGTGAACTTGACAAGAAGGCAGAGAGATCAGAGGAGAGGGACGTGGGGGCAGGGAGAAGGGCACTTCCTTCCTTCCTCTGCAATTATAAAAACATTTCCAGAGATTCGAAATGTGAGACCCCCCAGGTGGCAAAGTGGAAAAAAGATGGGTTTGCCTTCAGATCTCAGCCTTCAAATGCACTCAGTATGCAAGTCCACGGAAATCCCTGTACATCTCGGAAACTCTTTTCTCTGTCAGTTAATGGGGAACATAATCGTGCCCATCCTATAGCGTTGGTGAGGTCACACTGAGAACAGAGCCCCGCCCCCTGGTGTGCAGTCATGTTTTAAGGAGCAGCAGCCTTTGCTCTTGGGCACAGCTTGTCCAGGCTTCATGCACCCAGGGGCGCTATAGTCCTCTCAGCTTTAACAGCGTCTGTCTGTCACAGGCAGGGCCTCTAGAAGTCAGCACCGGAGCAGGGAAAAGGAGTGTGGCCTCTGGGCCAGACCACCTGAGATGTCCCATATGAATAAAGACTAAATGTAAAGTGCTTGTAACTGTGCCTGGTGCACAAAGTAGGTGCTCAGTAACTGGCTGTTGTTATTACTGCTTTTCATTAAGGCAGCCTGAGTAGCTTTTATGGTCCCTGTTTTATAGATAGGAACATTGAAGTTTGTATGGTTTAGTCCAGGTTAATAGCTAGAATGCTGTGTGGGCAGAAGCGGAGGCCAGGCTTCAGAGTCATTGCCACCTCCCACCCTTAGCATCTCCTACCCAGGAAACAAGTGTTTGGTGTCACATGGGGAAGGGACCCTTGCCCAGAGTTATCCAATCCACCAAGAATTCCTGATAGCAGGCCCCGGTGAGTGCTCTGCGTGGGAGATTTGTATGTCCCCCACTAGGCTGGGAAGGTCTAGAGGACAAGGGGCAGTCAAGCCTTGCTCCAAGTCCACAGCTTGCAGGACAAGCCTCCACCCTGAGGATGTGCTCAGTGGATGCTAGTGGCCAACCAGGGCATGGAATACCCTCCATCCCACTACGTCTTTGAGGGAAGCAGTGGCCATCGCCACCATCAGTTATCACCCGAGGCCATCTCACAAGGAGGCAGGAGAAAAGTTAGTTCCTTAAACCCTGGCTAGGGTCACACGTTACCTGGTGGCATTTCCGTCAACTGGAAATCTGTCTTTCCTATACACATTGCTGTTCCTCACTCCCAGCTGTGCAGACAGACCAAAGACCAACTACCCAGGTAGCACCCATGATCACATGCACACACAGACACAAACAAGTGTGACTCCACGGATAAACACAGCAAGCCCACACACAAGACTATGCTTAAATGGCAAGTGTGGACCTCAAAACTCACCACGTGTATTCCCAGGCAGGCATCCCCAGGCTCAGCCAGCTTGGGTCCAAATCCCAACTCTTCCACTGGTTAACACTGGATCTCACTGTTACTCATTGGTAACTTAAAGATAATAATATCTATCTTGCAGGGTTGTTGTGAGGAGTAAACGATAAAATGTATGTGCAGTGCTTAGCTAGATCCTAGCAAATTATAAGGATCCAATAAATAATAGAGATGATAATGACAGTGATGATGATGAGGATTCTGCTGCTGGTCATGTTGAAGATGGTGGTAACATTGCGTCTTTGCTAAAAGATGGCAATGAGAAGCTTCAGAGATGCCTGGGGTTGGATGCAGGAACGTGGAGTACTCTGAGACGGGAAGGTGATCCCAGACACTTGACACTTTCATAGCTGCTTTGAACTGCCCGAGATCCAGCCTTCAAAGGCATTGCTTTGGCATCACATTATTTGTGTTTTTGTCTTTCTGGTTTTCATTTCAAGGTTGCCCATTCCAGGTGGCAAAATGAAGAAATAGACATCCTCCTTCCCTGTTCCTCTCCCCCCTCTTTTCCTCTTCCCCGGATTGTAATTATTGTTTCTAACTCTGAGGTTGTCTGAGTAAGAAGGAACCTGAAAAGTTATATTTAATACAGAAATGCTCTTGATACCACCCATGCCTGTTGGTGGTCAAGTTTCCAGTTTGCACACCCCCCAGGAACAGGAAGCCCACCACCTCCCTTGGCAGGCCATCTGTCTGTAGGCACAACAGTGGTTCTCAACCTTCCTAATGCCGCGACCCTTTAATATAGTTCCTCATGTTGTGGTGACCCCCAACCATAAAATTACTTTTATTGCTGAGTACATTGGATACTTTTTCTTCCATTTTTTTTTTGTTTTTAACTTTGTAATTTTTTATTTTATTTTATTGTCTTTATTATTAAATCATAGCTGTGTACAATAGTGCAATCAAGGGGTACAATGTGCTGGTTTCATATACAATCTGAACTATTTTCATCAAACTGATTAACATAGCCTTCCTGGCATTTTCTCA
>CAUYRH010155988.1:0-14252 GCA_963574655.1 Perodicticus potto | reverse complement strand
AATAAATCACTTATTAAAACATACACACAGCATTGATCTTCACACTTGGGTATTGTAGGTCTTCATAGATATAATAATTATCTTAAGGAAACTAGAATCTATTCAGGACATTCATTTTCTAAATTTTTCTCACATATAATAATCATACCATGTCAGACTATATGCCCTCTATTCTAACCCTGGCAAGAAATGACTTTTTTTTAAAAAAAGTGGTTGTGAAACAGGATATCAAAATAAAAAGATTAGAGATGTAGTACTCATGAAAATATCCTGTTTCCTTATACAACCTATTGTGTATCTATCGTCCATGAACTCCACCTTGAAACTATTTATATTTTCAACCCATTCTACCACTTCTGGTAGAGTTTCATAAGTTTACTACCCACTGGTTAAAATAAAACAACCTTTCATTTTGACCTCAAAGGAATTCTTTCAAGCCTCAGGGAGTGCCTTTTGGTTCTAATATTCAGACTTTTGTAAATAATAATGTTTTGATCCTATTCATACATTTTTTATTTTATAAGCTTTGATAATATTTTTGCTTAGGCCTCATTTTTTAAAGAGTTCTTTTTTTACAGACTGTCCTAGTATGAAAGTTTTTTCCCCCAGCATATCTAATACTCTTTATAATTTAGTTGATCATTCTCAACTGTTTTTTTTCTTTTAATTACAGATGTAAAAATGCATAAGCAGTATGTTCTCCAGTTTATTTCTAAGATATCTCATGTCAAGTATGTTCGTCCTATATTGTACCTCTGCTATTATTTCAGACTATTAGTCTGCTCTACTTCAAAACGTTACATGCACAAGGACTCAGTCTTAAATAACTTCTCTTTGTTTCCTATGTTTTTCCCCTTGGCAATATCATTCAGTTGCATGACTCGAAACTGCATTTTATGCTAACAACTCTTGTATTTATATCTCCAAATTAAAATTCCTTCCTGAACTCCAATCTCATATAAGCATCTACCTACTTAACATCTGCATGTCACAGACTAAATTTCTTTAACTTCACATCTATAAAAAAAAAAAAAAACACTCTTCATGCTCCTCCCTCTAACAACCTGCATTTCTCTACCCCAGTAGTTCTTAACCTGTGGGTCGCGACCCACAGGAACTGTATTAAAGGGCCGCAGCATTAGGAAGGTTGAGAACCACTGCTCTACCCTTTCCTTAACAGTAAGTGGCACCATAAGAAAAGAATGAAATCAAGCTAAACCTATAATTCATCTTTGACTCTTTCTATCCCACATATTTCAGCCAAGGCTACAGACCAGCGGTCCGCAACCTTTTCCATGTCATGGAAGACTGAAGGAAACTGAGGAGGCTGATCAAGGCTGGAGGTAATCCATCCGAGATTTTAGGCTCCCCCAAGTACTACCCTGAACACCAAATTGACCAAAGCATGCCATTCCTTTAATCCATTTTTTGCCACTAGTTTGTAAATTCTGTTTACGTGAAAAACATTCACGTAAGCTTTACGTGAAAAACATTCTGAATGTTTAACCCCCATTTTCCATCTTTATTGCAGCCACTCATAATCTATCCATGTCAAGTATCACAGGCAACTTAAGTTAGCTGGGAACTCCAAGTTTCAGTGCCAAGCGATTTCTTAGTGTGGTTGGGTATACAACTAGTCCCTGAGTTACAAATATCTGACCTAGGTACAACTTACATTTATTTATGAACAGGGGCTATTACAGTAAGTCCCTGAGTTACAAACAACTGACTCATGACTCGCACTTATGAACAGAGAGGCTATTACAGGTAACAAGTAAATGTACCTGTTCCAACTTACATACAAATTTAGCTTAAGACCAAACCTATAGAACCTATCTCCTTCGTAACCCAGGGACTACCTGCAATTACTAAGGGTATGTGATTGTTGGAGATCTGATCCTTTTTCCATGAAGTATCTAGGCTTAATTTTCTAGCACTCCTTTTGATGCTGCAAGCCATTTAATTGCCTTTAGTAAGGCTCCTTTGGATTAAACTGACTAGAATTATTTTCTAGTACATGTACGAGGTCTCATGTGAGAAGTTACTTACAAGTCCTTTCCTGTCCACCCAAACGAATGTATAAATTCAGGTTCATCCAATACATAGCCATGGTTTATTTATAGAACTTAGCACAACCTCATATGTCCTAGTGTACTTATGGGATCGTGGTCCATCTCTCACCACCTACCTTCACAAAATTAAGAACTGCTTTCGTTCTAGTTATCATTTCTTCTGTAGCACTTGGAACAGTGCTCTATATATCCTTGTTAAATTAATTTATAATAATCATTATTGACATTTGGGGCACAGACACACATGGGACCATCTTTTGAAAATAGAAAATAATACCCAGTGTCACAAAGACCCTTTTTAAAAGCTGAAAAAACACCACTGTGTCTTTGTAGTTAAGATCATAGGCTTTGATAAGAGAGTGCTTGGGTTCACATACTACTTATACAATTCAATACTTGTGTGACCTTGGCCAAATTATCAAATACATCTGCACTTTCAGTTTGCACATCTTCTACAATTGTCATGCAGATTGAATGTTAATATAAATATGATTCTTAAATTAGGGCCTGGAAGATTTAACACATGTTAGTTTTATTGTTTTAGCCCTATAGCAAAGACAATTAACAACTATTGATTGGTCCCTGTCTGTTTGTCATAGATGTATGGGAAGATACAAAGACTTTTCAAACTCTTCAGTAACTTATAATATGGATGTGCAAATAAGATACACATTTTGAAAGGAAATTTTGAGCCCATAAGTACACTAGGATAGCATTATTAAAGCTATCCATTCAACCAAAATTATTTGTACCCCCATAATTCTTGTATTGAAAAAAAAAGAAAGAAAATAATCGGATAAAAGAAAGAAATATGGAAATACAAAAAAGTAGAAAAGAAGGGAGGGAGGAAAGAGGTGAAGAGAGGAAAAAGGTGAACATTAAAGATCTAATAGATAATACTTAAAAGTAGTTAGTTTGAGTTAAAGTCAACCTTGAAAAAGGTTACAAAATATTGGTACTTAAATATTTGATAAGATTCATATAATATAGAGCAAGATATTGTGGAAGACCATGGGCACAAGTAAACAGATACAGGGATTTCAGAAAATTAACCACTTTGGATGAAACAAGGAATTTGATAAATTAGCTTGATTTAAACCTTACTTCATAAAGTATAAATATATCAAAATGTCAAATATACATAAAATAAATAAGTAAATAAGAAAAAAAATGGTTTGAGCAGAAAAATTATTGATGGAGAAGATTAGATACATTTTATAGTATGTGAAATCACAAAGGAGTTTGTGTTTTCCTTTTTACCAATGATAAATCACTCAAGGTTATAAAATCAGTCAAGATTAGGTGAAAGAGTTATTGTTAGAGCTCTTCTCTAACCCAAATTCTGCGCAAACTATGTACTTGGTTTTGCTCAATTCAGCCCTATGAGACAGACTCTATTATTCCCAGAAAAGCAAACGGAAGCTTAAAAATTAAACTACCTGTTCTAGGTCTTTAAACTGGTAAAAATAGGGCTTCATTTTGCCCGTGTGACTTCATTGTGCTTTGTTTTCTTTTGTTTTTGTTTGTTCTGAGAAAGTCTCACTTTGTCGCCCTTGGCAGAGTGCTGTGGCATCACAGCTCACAGCAACCTCAAACTCTGGGGCTCAAGCAACCCTCTTGCCTTAGCTTCCTGAGTAGCTGAGACTATAAGCACCTACCACTATGCCTCGCTATTTTTACAGACAGGGTCTTGCTATAGCTCAGGCTGGAACTCCTGAGCTCAGGCAATCCACCTGCGTCAGCCTGCTAGAGAGCTAGGATTACAGGCTACGGTCATCGTGCCCAACCTTACCTGTGTGACTTTAAACGGCAAATGTTTTCCATAATTTTGGGAAAGTTATGGTTCAGAAAAAAATCACTTTAAAGTTTATGTACTGGATCATTTGAAAGGAAGGTCCTAGAGAAGTAGAGATAATGAAGCTACCATTCTAAGATTTTTTTTAAAAAAACAGGAAGTGAATACGTGCCTGAACTACGTTAACATTAATGGGTGCCGATAATAGTGTGAAGAAAACTAAAATGGGTGCACAGAATAATAAATTCTGGTTAGGAAAACCAAGGCCCTTTAGGGTTTATTTGAGCTTCACAATTTAAATCCTTGGGCTGAGCAAGGAAAGACAAATTAAGCAATAATTTAAAAGTTCAATTAAATATAAGGAAGAAATCACACATAAACAATTGTGATTCTCCACTAATTGCATTCTTCTCAGGCATTGTACTTTACAGATTACAATGTACTTTAATACATATTATTACATTTGATTCATACCCAAACCCTGAGGTATGGTATAGAGATTACTGTATCCATTTTATAGGAAAATACATTGGAGTTCCTAAAGATTAAGTAATGACTAAAGAAATACTACAATAGAATCCAGGTCTTTTGACACTGGTGTGTTCTTTCCGTTCTTCAAGTCACCTGTATCATTTAACAAATCATGATACTCTTTACTATGTATTGTTATAAAGTCCACTGATTTGGCATCTATAGAAGTGAAATGATTTAACTGCACACAGCCTCCTTAATGTACATGTTGAATACTTAGATGATTAACCTGCTCTTCCTTGTGGTAACATCCACTTGAAATACGCATTTTACACTTTTTAACAAAGAATGTACAACATTTCTGTTGCTCTTCTCCACCAGACTAAAGTTGATTCCACTAATTAAGTCTAGAACATCCATTGTATTTTCTACTACATAACGGAGTCCCTCTGACTTGACTACTTCAAAATAAAAATTGAGGGTATAAATCTAAATGTCATCCAATGAAAACTATGGGAAATGAAATTAGGAAAACATATTTTCATCTTTCTCTTCCTACTATAAAATACAGTGCCTAACACATGCAGGTAATTTGTTGAAGTAGGGATCTGCTATCTCCTGATCTGCCAAGAGCTTCCACTACCCTTTATTTTTGGTCTTATCTTTCACTACCATAATGTCTGGTATTAGCTTTGTGAAGGTACTTAGTGGATATCAGTGCCCTTTCCTGGTATTTTAATTTGTTTGGTTCATAAATGTTACTTTGAGTATCTTCAGCTAGTTTGGGGCTAAACTCTTCTGACAGGCATAGTTTTCTATTTTCCATATTGCAAAATCTTACTTTCAGATCACGTCCCAGTAAGATGTTCTGCCAGTCTCTGGGTAGAGTACTGAAATTTCCCATTACTACAAACAATCTAATTGTTCCCAAATATCAATTTAATTTCAGTGGGAAAAAGTGTGTGTGACTTTAAACAACAAATGGTTTCCAAATGTTTTCAGTGGGGAATTAAATTCATTAAATAGACTAAAGAATGTCCCCATTTTGGACACAAATAGTATAAATTCTCAAATAAGGAGAAATAAAAAAAATTATAACTACGAATCTTTCACAAAGAGCAGAATCTAATTCTAACCAAAGAAATTATGAAACAGCCACTTGGAAAAAAACATCATTCAAGAACTATGTTGCAAAATTTATTTCTTTAGAAAGCTAAAGGATGTCGAATACTTATAATGCAGTATTCAAAATACAGACCCTATTTGCTAACTAAGGTTAGGTAAAGATGTCAAGTGAGACTGGATTTGACTGTGTCCTATTTATATCACAAGTTACACATCCTCTCTGTCTTGCTTTCTCCAATCCAATTCAACAAAATGACATAAGGAATTTCTTGGGAAATTGTTTAACAATAGTCTGTTTACCCATCTAAAATATTTGTATAGACTTCAAGGTTTGTGAAGCATGTTTAGAAAATTCCTTGAAAAAACAAAACATGACTAGTGTAGGAGATATTAATCATTTATAAGTTTCACCTACTATTGAAAGTTTCAGATAGACAGAAAGTCAACCCTATCTCTAATCCTTCTCCTGATTCTATCCTCTCCTCATCCTTCCTCATTCTCACTTAAAATTAGTTTGGGGGCGGGCCACAATTATGAGAGGGTCCTTATCTAACAAATGCAATCAGTGTAACCTGATTCTGTGTACCCTCAATGAATCCCCCAACAATAAAAAAAAAAAAGTTTCTTTGTCTAAAGCAGCTCAGTTTAAATTCCATGGTTGAGACAGCAGCTTCTTTATTCTTATCTTCGGCTACATAAAATAAGACTGTTGACAATTTATACAGCTAAATCTCTCTTCCCTCAAAACTATTATACTGAGCTTATTGGATTTGTGATTTCTTCCTGGAAAGATGTCATAGTATTTTTTTAACCAGGTAAGGTTTCTACGATATTAATGAGTATGCTATTAAAATGTTCTATGTCACATATTCATGTAATCAAACATTATTGAGCACCAACTTTTTATTCCTTAAATTGTACTGAACACTGAGAATTTAAAAACAAACAGGGCACTGTCCTTATCTCAGGAGTTAAATTAGGGCATATAAGAAAATCAATAATGAAAATGTAGCATAATAACTGCTAAACTATTGTATAGGAGCAGAGAGGATGGGCAAAGAAGAGTATCTATTTAGCCTTAGGGAGAGAGGAAGGAGGGTGAAATCATAACAAGGATGGATGAAGAATGGATATAAACTAGAGAGACAAATATTACATGACCAGGCTAAGAAGATGATATGAGCATTCCTGGCAGAGGAAACACTATCAAAAGGTTCATTTAATAGAAAATGTAAGGTGCCTAGAACAGATAATCAAATTTGTCTGATGCACAGGGTATACACAAATTTCACAAAGGCAAACAGTCTGAATTAAAATCCCACCTTTCCTGCTCTGTTGGGCATGGAATTGAGGTCCAGTTACTTACGATCTCGACACCTTTGAGGGGTGGCTCTGAAATTCAGATTGGACGAGGTTTAAGAGAGATGAGAGGAGAATAAGCACAGGACTAGAGTTTTTTTTCAAAGGGTAAAAAAGGAATGGCAGGAGTAACTGGGGGGAGATATATACAAATATGGTAAAGATTATTATTAAAATTGGTATTAGATTATAATAACTATTATTAAGTTTATCGCTAGGACACAAATAATGATTAGGATTTCTCATAATAATATTAATAATAAATACTTAAGCATTTTCTGTTACTGTCTGAAGTATATATAAATAAAAATGTGTGTATGTGTATATATTTGTGCATATATACACTTACACACACACACAATAAATTGTTATAACCACTCTGTGAGGTATGGACTACTACTGGCCCATTTTACAAGTGAGGCAAATGAGACATACTCATGGGAGGTCCAATATCCTCTATTCATAAAAGAATGAAAATTATGCCATGACTTAACATTCCATAACATAAACATCAAAAATCACAGTTCAACAAGTATAATTCATTATCCAAGAAACTAGAAAATATCATTAGATATTTTCCAATATCTATCTCAAATAATTTCCATGACAAATTTATCTCAAATAAATTCCATTAGAAAATGGAAGAGCTAGGATTCAACATAGCTAACTTACCTCCAGAACTGGTGTTAAAGATTATATCGTCCTGATATATTATGAAACAACTCATTAATACAAATGAGATAGCAGAAAGGGTGTTTAAACTAGGATACCAAATTATTCCAATTGTCTAAATTAACGACAGGTTTCTATAACACCTTTTCAATATATCAGTCTTAACTATTAGAAAAGCCCTCTAAGAAATATGACAAAGGAGTTCACACAATATAAGAGGTTAGTTAATCTAGTCCTCTTTACATACTGAAAAGAAGTAAAATCCAATTCTTTTCGAATATTCTTCCATGACAGCGGCCTAAAGGAGGTTGCATTACACAACATAACGCAAATTAAAATTTGATACATGAAGAAAACTTCTGCTAAAAAAATCTTTTAAAAATATTTAAGGAGGAAATGTTCTTGTACATGACTACTTAATTTAACAATCTCCTCATAATTTGGTATAATTACAATTTCTTGTTTACTTGGGACAACTTCCTCCTAGACAAACATAACTAACTACTCTCAGGCCTCCTGCGCTAGCCCCCCTCATGTCCAAAGTCTGGCTGTTGAAAAGATATTTTTCTAAGTAGGTCATCCTCTGCCTTAAACCTCTTAACCAGCCTGGCCTTTTTTCCTGTCTCAGACTCCAGCTCCTTATGATTACCTTCAGGACCCTAGTTACCTCATCCCTGCCTATAGCGTTGCTTTGAATCTTGCCCCAGTTTTCTGGGCTTAACTTCTAAATAGTGCCTTTATCACCTTCCTCCATTCTGGTCTCATGCTGCCCCTGTGCCTCATTCAACAACTTCCTTTGACATCTTTCTTAAAAAATTCTGTTTTCTTTGACATTTTTCTTGAAAAATCTTTTCATTAGGAGAGTTGTCTGGGGTTCGAAGGTAGGGGAGAATGAAGGGAGAAAAGAACATAGGCAGGAATATTTAGGAAAAAAAGACAAAGACTCTGTAGTATACTCATCTCCTCAACTCCCCACTTAGCAGCCACCTCTCACTCTCTTGATCTTGGACTTTACCTGTCTCTCCCTCAGCCAGTGACCCTTCACACACTGATATAAAATGAATACACCATCATTTGGCTTTTTCCCACCACTCAGTTTCATCTCATCATCTCAGCTTTTCGACCCATCATTCAGAGTATTAGGAGCTCTTCAAAGGAGAAGAGATGCAATGGAATAATAGATTTCACCTTTAAAGTGAGGAGAAGTTAACGTGGCAAAAGCAGACTTCGCTGACAGCAGAGGGAACAGAAAAATACTGGCTAGCAATCAGTCATTGACTTTTCAATACAAGTCACTTGATTTTCCACACCCAAGCCTACCAACTCAGTAAGTGAGAAAATTACAAAGCATAAGTGAAAACATTTGTACGCTTCCTCTGGGATTTTTCTTTAATGATGAAAAGAAAAAAATAAAGTAAAATGAAAGGGACAAATGAATGTGACCAACATTTTTTTAAAATAATATACTTGACACAGTAATTGTATACAATTAAAAGCTTTAGAGTTGGTGATCCTGTTCTTAGGCCTCTTAATTTGGGATATCATTATTATATCAGCCACCTCCTAGTTTATCACTAATACACCAATTAATCTTTCTAGTGCTGAACATACTTGTATCTGAGTCACTTCCCACTTGTTGTCATTTTGCCAACCCTTAAATTGATCTCAGTAGCCTTAAGATCAATTATACTTAAACCAATGTGTAAAGTCTGGCACATTCATTAATTACAGTCAAATTTACACCTCTGTAATTGAGACTAATTATTTGTTTGGTTTAAGTAAGTTGTTAGGTATTCATTAAAGCTATCGGTAATAGGCATTGAATGAACATGGTTTCAAAGTCCATATATATCTTAAAACACCAGGCCTAGAATTTCACAGCAATCTTCTGGAACTAGCACATTAAATAGATCTTAGGATCTTGCTCAAGTTAATGCACGGATATAAAAGAATGAAAATTATGGCATGACTTAACATTCCACAACATAAGCATCACAAATCACAGTTCAACAAGTGTAATCCATTATCCAAGAAACTAGAAAATATCATTAGCTTTTGTTGTTCATTTAATTTAGGGAGATTTGTCAATAAGACATTTTTATTAATAAATGTATTTATTCTATGTTAGATAATTTTGCAGAAAATATGGCCAAAATCTATTTAAATAGTCATTATTCTGAAATATTCTTTGAAAAATATAACAGACACATACCCAATAATATGAAAAGAAAACAATTATCATTTAAAGATTAAACCATTTCTATAGGCCTAACTATATACCATGAAGTTTGTGTAAGAAAAACCTATATACAAGGACTGGTAATTCAGTTCATCTAAATTTTTGAGGCCAACATGTGGGAGTTAAGTTAAGCAGGAGAATTTTCAATCATAAAAAATTGTTGTTTTCCTTCAATCTTAACATTCTCAAAGAAATAACTGAAACAGCAATGCAAATTTCAGCAAATGAAGAAGCTTTCTGAAACAGAATTTTCCTAGATTTACAAATGCCACGACGGTTCTAATTTTTTTAACATTATAATTGAAACAAGTGAGGAAAACTACCCATCGAAAATTATTATAAGACAATTTCAAGTCAAAATCATGTAGCTTTTTTGAAGAGAAAATTAAATAGCATAGAATAATGCTTAAGAATAAAAGTTTGCCTTTGGATTTTACCTATCTTAAAATAGCACACTGCATCATTTATTTTTAAAATGAATCTGTTTTACAATGAGTAAAAACTTATTCTCACAAGGATATAGGACCTTATTTTAACTTTTTACCTTTTTCTCTCTAAAATCTGATTTTTAAAAATATATATTTCATAAACTTTTCAAATAAATTGACTCAGGATGATCACTGAAAATATAAAGTGGTAAGATTGGCGACTACTCTACTTAGTCCTTGACTTTGATAGGTTTGACTCCCAAAAACCCAGCCTCTTGCACAGTATGTAATCACATCCTGAACTAACCATTCATGTGCCAAATTCAGACTTTCATATATCAACTGAAGAATAAATATTTCAAGCTATGGATTATGAGCCCCACTTAGACCCACAAGGAGTTCCATTGTTAGTGTTACCATTTTTACTTAGAAAGCAGTGATTTCAATTACTTGAACATATTATCTGAGTAATTTACAAACTATGCTATATACAACCATGGAATTTCCTCTGTCAATGGAGGGAGAGCTGAGTTAGAGGCTCCAAAATCTTTCAACCACATCATCTTTCTCTTTGTGCAATTTACCATGATTCTACTACAGATTTTATTTGAGCTAATGATTCCAGACCAAGAAGGAAGGGAGGGAGGAAGGGAAGAAGGAAGGGAGGGAAGGAAAGAGGGAAGAAGTAAAGGAGGGAGAGAGGGAAAGAGGAAGGGAGAGAGGGAGAGGGGAAAAAAGAAAAGAGAAAGAAAATGGAGGGGTGAGGGTTGGAAAGATGAAGGAAGAAAGGGAGAAAGGAAAGAAGAGAAAGAGGAAGGGGAGGAGGAAGGGAGGAAGAGAAAAAAGGAAGGAGAAAAGGAAGGGAATGAAGAAAATAAAGGAAAAAGGGAGAAGGTATGTAAGGAAGTCACTGGTTTATGCGCACATTGTTGTACATGAACCAGTGTTGACGTATGTTATCCTCATTCTTTCTTGAAGTTAATAAGAATATGGAACATGTGCCCTCATTAAGGTTTTATGTCTTATACTTAATACAATCCATTCACTACCAGCTTTCTATTAAAACTCTACCAGGGGCCAAGCACTTTGCTATCCTCAGATGGAATAATTAGACCTGTCTACTTCTTAATCTCTATGAGGCAGTCAGAAGTCTACTATAAAATATCAGGCAATGGTTATTAAAATTCTTTGTCTTGTTCTTCCTCCAGCAGGATTCTGAAAGTAGCACTGACTAATGGGGAACTTATAAATATTCATTTGTTGGGGTCATTTTTTTCATTTCTTTTTTCTTAATTTCAGATTAATGTGGGGGTACAGATTACATAGTTTGCATTTGTAAGGTTAAAGTGCAATTTGTAGCTGTGCCCCACACTCAGGTAGTGTGCCATATAGCTGTGCAATATACCCTTTGGGTGAGAATTTACCCAACCCCCCCTTCCCTCTCATGGGGCCACTTCAACTTAGGTCAAATCCACAGTATTCTATGGCACTCTAGGCATTACTTTTGTCAAATCTAAAACAATCTTAGTCATGAAGACAAATTCTTGTTACCTTTTAGTTACTTTCATCTAGACTACTTCCCTCTGCAATTGGTCATTTTTCTCTCTTTCTACAGTCCTTTATTCTTACCTATTACATAAAAAATTATCCATTTTTTATAACCCTGGCCAGCATGGAAACTCCTAAAGAGAATAAGACTGTATGTAATTCACTGGGCATGGTGGCTCACGCCTGTACTCCTAGCACTCTGGAAGGCCAAGGCAGGTGGACTACATGAGCTCAGGAACTTGAAACCAGCCTGAACAAAAGCAAGACCCTGTCTCTAAAAATAGCCAGGCATTGTGGCAGTGCCTTTAGTCCCAGTTACTCAGGAGGCTGATGCAAGAGAATCACTTTAGATTGCTGTGAGCTATGACACCATGGCAGTCTACCGAGGGTGACAAAGTGAAACTCTGTCTCAAAAAAAAGGACTGCATTTAATTCATATGTACATGTCACATTTTGCAAAACTTTTGTAACCCTCAATAAGCATTTGCAATACATACAAGTAAACATATACTTTATAACAATCTAAGTGTTTAAAAAGGGACATGGCAAACAGGTTCCCAAGAGACTCTGTTAAAAGATTAACATTCCCAAGGAATGCAATTCTTCTGTCCTACTAAAGAACAAGACTCCACATCTATATCCCACTCAAGAAAGACATAAATTGATCAAAGTATGTAATTCCCAACAAAATCATAGATATGAAGGGGATGGATAAGTGAGGACTAATTAAAGATTATAGTACTTCCTTAATTGTGGAAGATCTAGTAAAATATCCTATTTTGTGTAAATGGCCCAGACCTCTCTTTACTGAAGGACTTTGCATGCCAGTGGCTGGAAAGCTAATGGCAACAGCTTTAGCTATCAGCACCTTCAGGCATTACCTCAGCTGCAGAAAGCTGCCTCCACAGGTGGTTAATATCCAATAACTGATTAATGTGAGTATAAAGGTCTGGTAAACTCATCCCTATTCATGATAATACTGAAGGGTCATTCTAGCTCTAGTGCAGTGGTCTCAACCTTCCTAATGCCGCAACCCTTTCATCCAGTCTCTCATGTTGTGGTGACCCCCAACCATACTTCATGAAGTAGCAACAAAAATAATTTTATGGTTGGGGGTCCCCACAACATGAGGAAATGGATGAAAGGGTCGCAGCGTTAGGAAGGTTGAGTAGCACTGCTCTAGAGCATCCTGTGGGGTTGATGGAAATTATTATTGGACCTTTTAACATTCCCAGATGTCTCTTCCTAGTTCCTTCCTCCCCCTCCCTCGAGTGTTCATTACAAAGACATTTCTTAATCAACATCCTTACAAAGTAAATGCCAACTTAGAGTCTGCTCCCCGGAAAACCCAACCCATCACTTTCCTTTATACAGATGAATACACACAGATGAATATATATTCACCTTTATATATATATGAATGAACACCCTTTATATAGATGAATACATACACAGTCCTTATTACACAGCCTGGGTTCTATTATTATTCTTTGGAAAGTCATTTTTATCATCAATAAGACACAGGTTAACTCTTCAGACAGAGGCAATGTTTCAAATCATTCCAATTGCTATTAAAATTATATGAGCACTTATCATATTAACAAAGTAGGGCCCTGACAATGCATACTCAATAAATATCAACTCTGTGGTATTTTTATATACAAAAATTTAACCTTGGTGTGTCTTTTCTGAGACCGCAGTTCAAGACATTCACATACAGCTAGAAAGCCAGTTCCCTACTGGTCTGGTCTATCTGCTCATGTTATATACAGAGCTTAAAATTATAAGCTCGTTCTGTCTTCGTCTGGCTGCCAGTCTGTCTGTCTGTGTTTCTGTTTGTCTTTCTGTCTATCTTTCTGTCTTTTGTCTGTCAGAAAGACAGACAAAGAAACACAAAGACAAAAAGTTAGGAAGAAAGACAGAGAAAACAGATACACCAATAGAAAAACACAAAGACAGACAGAAAGACAGAAAAACAGAACGACAGAAAGATAGAAAGACAGGCAAAAAGACAGAAAGACAGACTGACAGAAAAACAGAAAGACAGACAAGGCCAGACAGACAGAAAGACAAACAGACAAGGACAGACAGAAAGATAGAAAGACAGAGAGAAAGAAAGATAGAAAGATAGACAGACAGACAGATAGAAAGACATATAGACAGAGACACAGAAAGAAAGACACAAAGACAGACAGAAAGACAGAAAGACTGACAGGGAACAGAAAGATAGAAAGACAGACAGAAAGACAGAGTCAAAAAGACAGACAGAAAGAAAGACAGACAGACAGACAGACAAGAAGATAGTCTATCTTTATCCTTCATCCCATAGTGTGGGATGCCATAATAGTTATTTATTCTTATTGGTCTGTTCAAGCTATACCACCTGGTAAATATTCTGAACATCATCCATGGAAATATGTTACAACAATTTCAGGAGAAATGTGTTCCAGCTCCATCCATGTAAACATGAAAGAGGAAAAGTCCCCATCTTTCTTTAAGGCTGCATAATATTCCATGGTGTACATGTACCACAATTTATTAAT
>CAUYRH010155984.1:0-14503 GCA_963574655.1 Perodicticus potto | reverse complement strand
GTCTCCTTCACTTTACACTTGGGACTAAATGTGGAACCCCCATTTCCTATGCCTAGGTCAGTTTCTTGTGAATTTCCTAGGCCTGAATTCCATGGATGAACTGTGTCCATTCATTGATGCACTCATTCACCTTCCCCCTGGCTGAAGGGACTGCATTCATTCGTTTCCTGGCCAAGGAACCCATACACCTATATATACCCTTATGCTAGAGGCCTAGAGGAGGAGATGGGGAAAGACCGGGAGAGGAACGGAGAGAGCTTCTCTCTCCCTACTTGAAATCTCTCCTACTACCAGGAGCTTTGGTGTTTTCTGTATTCTTTTCTGTAAATCAATTCTGTCTTATCACGGACGGGTGGGGGGGGAAATAATGTAATGAAGAATAATAAAATACATGTATTTAAAAAAAATAAATAAATAAAAGGCAAAAAAAAAAAAAAAGAAAAGAAATTAAGGTTGTTAATCCCCTGACCTGAATTAGAAAGATTGCTTGAGCTAATCTAAGAGGGCCCAATGTAATCACAAGAGTCCTTAAAAAGGGAAGAGGGAAACAGAGATGATGTGGTGAAAAAGATGGATCAACATTGTTGGCTTTGCAGATGGCGGAAGGGGCCACAAGCCAAGGAATGCAGGTGGTCTCTAGAAGCTGGAAAAGGCAAGGAAACAAGTCTCCCTTACACTTTCCAGAAAGGAATGTACGCTGCCAGTGCCTTGATTTTAGCCCAATGAGACCCTCTGGGGAATTCTGACATCCAAACAGCAGATAGTACATTTCTGTCATTTTAAGCCGCTAAATTTACAGTAATTTGTTACAGCTGTCATGGGGAATTAATACAGTAGATGAGAAAATAAACTGTTTCTCAAGGTAGTTTCGATTTTTGTTTTAGCAACATATCTACGGACTGACATTAGCCTACACAAAATAAACAACACTAACAAAGGATGGATCACAGGTTTCCATTTGTATTCTTACAATGGGGCAGTCTTAACTGAATCAAGCTGAATAACTCCTATCTGGGTCATATTCTAGTCCTCATGTACATTGGAAAAACACACTGGCAACAGTTTTCCCACATCCTCAGTGGCACATGCTTCCATTTATCAAGACGTAGCCCTAATATAAAAACTAAAGTGGCCAAAATGTAGTAATCTGCCTGAACAGAGAGGAAACATTCCTTTGTCTCAGCCACACAATATGAGGGGGAAATGCCTTGCTCACATAAGAGGCTCTGAAGCTGTATCAATAGTTGGTTGGCATAAAGAGGAGAAAGGTCAGAGTTGTCACCTTATTTTTTCCTGCCAGTTTCCTCCTTTCCAGGGTGTACTATAAGTCCATTCTCTCAGACAAAAGGCACAGCTCTTTCTGCCAATGCTTCAGCATTATTCTCAGCAGGTTGCTGGGTTTGCAGTCACGTGGTAACTTTCAGATCAATGCAGCCTTTAACTTTATTAAGTAACACAACAAGAGAATTCCAGAGGTTGTAGTCCAACATAAATTCCTTTAACCAAGTCCCAAGTGTGATAATACAAGTGATGTCATCTTGGAGTATAAGATGAAATCTGCCCCAATCAGAGGTCAGAAAGTAGAGGACTGTTGAACTTGGTAATAGAGCCCGTCGCTAATTTTAGACAAGTTACTGCTCAGGGATCTCTGAAACAGAGCCAGCATTATGCTAATTCAGCACTAGCACCTGCATAAGAAATTCTGTTACTCACCTGCTTAACTTGGTTATGGGTGAACAGAGATTGTCTAATAGAATAAATTAATCTCTGGTCACATTATAAGCCAACCTCAAAAACTTAAGCATCTTCCTAAGTGGAAAAATAGAAAAAGTTGAAAGCCAAGTGGGAATCTGCATCAGCTTCAGAGAATGCCTATTGCCAAGAAGTCCTTAAACATAGAGTTTCTTCTCCTGTCCAGATGGTCAAATAATTAATAATCAACCAAGAGTTACCGAGAGTTTAACAAAGCATGGTGGGGGGACCCTGTCAGCATAGGATGTGCCTAATGCCTTCAAGAAATTTGCAATTAAGTTAGGGAAATCAACCGTGGGAAGGTTAGGATGAGTAATTGCACATGTCTTTGTGTGTTTATTGGCTCTACAGTTACTCCATGGGACAGTGTGTATCTTGTACTGATATATCCACAGTAAATTAGTACAAAGTACGTACTCAGATCTGTATATGAACTCTTTTAAGAAAAGACTGAAGGCCCAAATGTGTGAATGTAGCACCAGAATTTCCACACAGTAGTAGTTTGAGAGCCACAATATGCTTAGAAGTGAAGCTAAAGGACATAGTTGTCCCATCTTGTACATACGATTGAGAACATGTCAGCTGTACATAACAAAGACATATGTGTGTATGTGAGTGTGCACGGACATATCTGTATGTAAGGTGGAGATGCCCGTGGACATGATAGAATTATGGGCAAACCATTCTCCCCTCTAGCTCTCCCTGTTGTTCTCCATGAGATTCTGCACCAAGAGAGAGAAGTTTGAGCTAGTTAAAAAAAGATCTCATGGAAAATAATTTGTTTTTCTCATTTTATAAAAAAGAGTGAAAGACATGTCCCACTTAACAGTTCTTGGTATCTTACTATAAGAAGCAGAAGATTAAACAAAAAGAAAAAAAAAACTATATGGGGGCAGAAGACAGGCCAACACATAGAGAATATTTTGCAAATATTTTGTAAAATTTTATAATAAATATTTTGTAAATAAAGGTACATTTACCTACAATTTCCCATTTTCCCCATGTATGGTGACTTTAGGGATGACATCTAGGACCACTTGGATGTATGTTACTTTGGTTTTGTCCCACAATTACCTGGACATTGTTCTCAAGCCTTTCTCTGGCTGCATTGAAAAATATAATCATACCCCTTACATGATGTTCCCAGGAGGTAACAAAGATTTAGGATACCACAAACATTATTGAAAACACAAAGCATTTTGTCAAACCACTGTTTCTAACTTGCTGTCTCTCCTCCTCCATTTTCCCCAGAGTAATTCCTCTCTATTCTTGTTCTCTTATTCAGAGTAGCTTCTCTGACTTCTGAAGGCAAGGTACCCATGTAGTTCCCTACCACTGCCCTAACAAAGTATTGCAAATTGGATGGTTTTAAACAACAATATTTATTGTCTCAGGGTTTGGGAGGTAGACGTACAACATCCAGGGCACAGCAGATTCCCCCCAAAACCTGTAGGGGCCAATTCTTCCTTGCCCCTTCCTCGCCTCTGGGGGTGGCTATCAATTCTTGGCATCTGTGACCTTGTAGATGCACCACTCCAGTTTGTCCCCACCTTCACATGTCTTGCTTCCTGTGACTCTGTGTCTTCACCTGGCCATCTCATAAGAATAGCACTCACATTGGATCAGAAGTATGACTTTCTATTTCTAGTGACTTCATCATGTGAGTATGACGTACTTCAGTGTGACCTCACTTCAACTAATTCTACCTGCAATGACACCATTTCCAAATACAATCTCATTCTGAGATACTGGGGGTTAGATCTTCAGCATATTTATTTTGGGGGTGAGGGAGACAAACTTTCACCTATGTAATAAGACCACATTCTTTGGAAACAGAATTTACTCCAAGAATTTATCAATTCTATTTGTTTTTGCACTCCTTATGTCTTTAAGAGCACTTGATGCAACTTGGATGCAGTTGCAAAGAAATCCAGTATGGTGGCAGAGCAATCTTTCCACTGAGAATAACTCAAAATTCAGGATTTCTTTTAAAAAGCATGTGTTAAGGCATCAGCAAGTTGCTGAAACAACCAGAGCTATAGGAGACAAGATTCTGGAAAGGGAAGAATTAGAAGAAGGTACACTGATATTGTGCAGTTGTTTTGATCAGTAAGAGCACATAGATCTGGGTCATGCCCCAGAAGAAGTCACTGCTGAGGACAGGTAAATGAGCGGAGCCCTCTTCTGTTTTGTAAGGTTAGTGGGACAAAATTTGAGACTTAAACAGCTGAGTTACTGGTCACACGAAAGGAAAAATGAATTCAGCCTGATAATACAGCAAGTTTTTCCCTTAAAACATTTGCCAAATTCTGAAGTGAGGCAAGGAGTCTTAGATACTATGCAGATAAACTGAAAGTCAGGGAAGAGATTTGAGGACTCAGTTATTAAAGAGAATAGAAAGGACAAGAGTTTGGGGAGGCTGCCTGTGTGAAGGACTCAGGGAACTCTTCAAACTCTCAGGAAGGTTAGGTCTTGGGAATGGAGGTGAACCAGAAGACTGAGAATTACCACAATTGAAACATAGACTCCACTTGGACTAAGAAATAGCCCCAAGTCCATTTGTATAGTAGAATAAAGGGTAAACTATGGCTGGAAACTATAAAGTACACCCTTTATAGTTAATAATAGAAATATTGCTAGGTATGCCAAGAAACAGAACATGTCCTAACACCCCCAAGAAATACTAAATATGAAAATAGGTCCATAATTGATCCAGATCATTAGGGTTAACAGAATTTTAAAAAAAGAAAAATAAAAACCTTATAGTTATTTTTAAATTTTTGAAGAAATGAAAAGATAAAGAATTTCGACAAAGAATTGAAGTGCATTTAAAAACAATCAAATGAAAATTCTAGAATTAAAAAATAAAATTATTAAAATGAAGAGCGAATTGGATAGACTTAACACAGCAGAAGCCATGCAAAAGACAAAATTATTGAATTATAAGACAAGTCACTAAAAATATCCTAAATGAAGAATAAAGAGGAAAGAATGAAAACACAGGAAAGAGCACAGATACATGTAGGACAGAAAAGTCTAAAATATACATAATTGACAGCACAGGAGAGAAGAGATAAAACAAGAGAAGCAACATTTGAAGACAAAAACATAGACTTTTAAGAATTCTGAGAACCGTAAACAAGGTTAATACAAAGAAAACCGGATGTAGCCACATCAATATCAAACTATAGAAATCCAAAGACAACAAAAAGTAGACAGAGGGGCTGGGGAAAGCCCTTATCTTTAAAGTAGCAATCGTAGGATTCTTAGCTAACTTCTCATGATGACATGATGAAAATCAGAAGACAGTGGAATCATCCCATCTTTGCAGAGTTGAAAGAAAATATCCAACAGCCAAGATTTCTATACTCAAAAATGAAGGGAAAATTTGCAAGATGTTTTAAACGAACTCCCCAAACAGCAAGATACATTGCTAGCATATCTGAACTAAAAGATAAAATTACTATGAAGATTTTTTTTTTCAAGTAGAAGGAAAATGACCTCAAAGACCAACACTGAAATGCAGGAAGTCATAAAAAGCAAACATTTTCAAAAATCGGCCAGTAATCTCCATAACAGGAAAGAGTTCAACCACGTACAGACAGTCCCTGGCATGCTAATTATCTCTTACTAAGCGTTTTAACACTTAAAATAATAAGATTACCTCCACCTTACTCCAAATGCACAGTTTCCTCACTCTCATCCTCACTTGCCTCAGAAACATTTTACATTTCTAAAAAATCCATTAACTTTAAAAGAAAGAAAACAGCAATTCAAATACAGTATCTCCATGTATTTCTGGCTCTGGAAAGAAGTCTTAAGGAGATAGATGACTTCCAACTTTTCCTTCCCCTTAATGTTTTCTCTTACTCCGAAAGACAGATGACCTCAAGGAATCCTCACTGGGGAAGAATAATCTCCTTAAAGAAGGAACATCACAGACCATTCACTTATCACTGAAAAAAAATTAGACCTTTTTACTATATTTAGTTTTATCTGCATAATAGGAAGCTGTGGGGAAGGGAGAAGGGATAAGAGAACTATCCCTACTCTCCTGGACTCCTTAAAGGCCTTTAACTCCTTAGAGGCCTTTCATTACAAGGGGCTACCAAACATATTCAATCAGGAACCCTTTTAAAGGTTTGAAAGCTGCTGCAAAGTTTAATAATCTCTATGAGACTCTCCCCACCCCCTTCAAAGATGCCTGAGATCAGATGACAGGGAAAAGGAAAAACTGGCCTTACCCAGTAAAACGATGTTGTCTGCATACCTTTTTATTCTAGAGGCTTCAAAGGTGATTGGCTTTCTTGGCCACTGTCCTTTTGTGTGCAGGACACATTGGGCAGCTTTCTTTTTGGCACATAAGCTCCCTGCAAGGAAAATCTCTGCCCTGAATGGGGTTTCTGACCATACACATTCTCCTGCTTCTCATTTGCCACTTTCTACAATAAACCCTCTCCCACACAAATACATATTTTCATTACCTTATTTTTAGAAATGCAATTTGAAGAGGAGAAAGTGTGATTTGACATTCTAATTGTAGTGGATTCTCCCATCTGAGTCTCTCTAGGATCTGGCTGAAAATACAACAATTTCCACACTAGATTTCAGCACACCAGTCATCAGTTCCACTTAGCCCTATTACAAGCCATGTGCACTGCAGTCACAGAAGTGCCTTCCCACACATTCATTAGTCAAAATGCAATGTGCAATGTGCAATACAATGGCTGTCCATTACAGCATTAAGTGTCTTGTGTGGAGCATGAGGGTAGGAACCAAGTTGAGTGTTTTATAGTCCAACCAATTGAGCTTTCAGGTTATCCACAGGTAGTAAGTTAGCTTCTGTTCCTTTGAGCCACAAGCACCTTATTCTATGTATTGCATCAACAGTTTTAAAACTAATAGGACTCTGGGCAGCGCCTGTGGCTCAAAGGAGTAGGGTGCCAGCCCCCTATGCCAGAGGTGGTGGCTTCAAACCCAGCCTTGGCCCAAAACTGCCAAAACTAATTGAAAGCTATAACCCATTATAGCACAATAATATGGGGAAAGGGGCAAGGGAGGGGAGGAGGAAGGTTGGGTAGAGGGAGGATAATTGGTGGGACCACACCTACGGTGCATCTTAGAAGGGTACAGGTGAAACTCACTAAATGTAGAATATAAATGTCTTAAGACAATAACTAAGAAAATGCCATGAAGGCTATGTTAACCAGTTTGATGAAAATATTTCAAATTGTTTATAAAACCAGCACTTTGTACCCCATGATTGCATTAATATACATAGCTATGATTTAATAAATAAAATAAAAATTAAACTGCCAAAAAATAAATAAATAAAACTAACAAGACTCTCAGAGTAATTGATTTCCCAGCTGGGAGAAATTTTGTTACCTGAATAATAACAGAACTAAATGCAATTCCAAGCAAAGATGGAGGCTGTCTTAAAACTAGGGATGTGTTGCTGTAGTCATCTCCACTGTCTTTCCCAATTACATTTTTTCTCAATCCTTGCTGCCTTCATCTTTCCCTCCCTCCTTCTATCCATTCTTTCCTTCATGAAAAATTATCTTACAGTCTAAGATGCTCCAGATACTATTTGAGGCACTGAGAAGTCAAAGATGAATAAGCCACAGCCCCATTCTTGTTGAGGAGATGGACCAGTGGGAAAAATAATTAAAATGCAAAGTGAGACAAATGAGCTGGACTCTGCTTGGCAAAGATGTGTGGGAAGGGAGCAGGTGGGAGATGAATTCCAGCTGGAGAGGAAGGGGGATGCATAGCTTGCTTCTTAATTAGGTCCTAAAGTAGTCCTCAGCTTGGTCTGAGCATGCTGGTGGCAGGCAGGACTGGTATAAGTTGATTTGCATTTGAGTTTTCGGATCTAAGGAAAGTGATCAGTGACTGTAGGAAGGGTCTGTCTTAATGTGTCTATCAGCAAATACTTATTTAGCACTGACTACAAAGCAGGTACTTCACTAGGGGATGAAGACATATGGTGAACAAAGCAGAAGTGGCTTCATCCCAGCATGATGCTAGAGGCATGAGTATTGGCTTCCTGCCTTCTAGGACCTGTAACTGAGTAATGTGGAGTCATGAGCTATAAGTCGATGCTAGAAGTGTTTGTGGAAGTCTTGGGGAGACTGAGAGACAGCAAGGCATGAGCAGGGTCACTTTGGGCCCCCATGACAAACACAAAGGTGAAGGAAAGACACCTTCCCCTAAAAAGCTATCCACAGACTTTGGAACTTCAATAATTGGAGTGCTCAGCACTGTTGCTATAGACATCTGTGTCAGGGTCCTCCAAAGAAACAGAACCAAGAGGAGACACATATATAGAAAGAGATTTATTTTTCAAAAATTGGCTCATGCAGACTGTTGGTGACTGGCAAGCCTGAAATCCACAGGGAAGGCAAGAAGGCTGGAAACTCAGAAAACTCCAGATTTTCATGTCGTAGTCTTGAGGCAGAATTCTTTCTTCTTGATTTCGTCTGAAGGCTTAAGACAGATTGGATAAGACCCTCTCAGGTTATGGAGGGTAAACTACCTTATTTAAAGTCAAATAACCATAAATGCTAATCACATTTACAGTCTTCCTCCACAGCAACATCTTGGCACTACAGTCTAGCTAAGTTAAGACTTAAAATTTACCATCACACCATGGAATAGGGGATTCTTAAAGGACTCATATTACAGGCACTGTTATTCCCACCAAAGACACAAGATGCCACCAGGGCTAGCAGGAGTGACTGGTTGTGATGAGGAGTCATAACTAAAGAACATGAGGACACTCTCAAAAACGTATGGGTAGAAAGGATTATGCAGGTGAAAGTAGAACCATAGAATTGTTTTATTATCTTTAAGACCCCATTAACCTGGGGAAAGACTTTGTACCTTTGCTGCATAAGTATCTCAAGGGTGGCAAGAGCACAGAATCTGTGAACTGTTTGTTGCAGAAGTGCTTGTCTTTGTCTGCTTTCTGTTGTTATAATAGAATACCTGAGACTGGGTAATTTATAAAGAAAAGAGGCTCATTATGGCTTATGGTTCTAGAGGTTAGGAAGTCCAAGACTGGACAGCTTCATCTCGTGAGGGTTTCATGCTGCTTCATACAATAAGGGCAAATCAAAGGGGAAAGTAAATTAATATTTGAAAAGAGGAGAAATAAAGTAGGCTGATATACTTTATACCAAACCACTCTCATGAGAATTGACCTAATCCATTCTTGAAAAAACTAACCCAGTCCCTTCATGAGGGTGGAGCCCCTGTGAGTTAAACACCCTCTATAAGGCTCCACCTTCCAATACTGCTACATTGAGGAACTAAAGTTCCAACATATAAACTTTCGGGGGACACACTCAGACCACAACAAGCTGTGAGGATGGAAGAAGAGAGGAGTAGAAATGTGTGGGTCCCACATACGAGGGAGCTCTTTGCGATAGGGTTGGGATAACACAAAACCCCGACTAGGGCAGAATGATTATGAACCTCTGGTTTGACTATAGTCTGGTGTAGGTTTCCTGCTGTACCACTCAGTAAAAGACCATTAAGACAAATACCATTTTTGTTCCTTAGTTTCAAAGGCTCATGCCTTGGGAATAATGGACTTCAGGTTATTTTGAGATAAAAATCCTTCTTTCAAGCTCCTATGATCTTGGAATGATTCACGCAGGAATCAGTGGTGACAAGTTTAATGGAAACCTCTGGGCTGTATGAGCCTAGGCTGAGAATATAATCATATACATATAAGGTAAGTTGGAGATGATAAAAGAGCCCTGTATACAAATATGGTCAGCTTTTGAGGATGTACCCACATGTAATTTTTTTCCTCAAACCTACTTCTCTATCTTCTCTTTCTTAGAAGTCAATGTTACCATTCAGCCAATGACCCAGCCTAGAAGAAGCCTGAACTGCTTTCACTCAAGGTTAGTCAATCACCAAATTCTGTTGATTTTACCTCCTGAAAAATCTCATAAATGCAAGCCTCTCTTCTTCATTCTGTTACCATTCTCTGCACTCGGTCTTCTTGACTCCAGCTCTCAGTCACCTTCAACCCAAACTTCATATTGCCAATCAAAAGGATGGTTCTAAAATGAAAATCTGACACTGCCACTTTCTCTGTCCCCATAGCTTTTAGGATAAAGAAGAAACCCCTTCTGGGGAAACAAGGTCTTTGTCATTTGGTCCTCGCCTTCTTCTCCCACCTTGCTCTGCACATAATTGTATACTGCTCTGACAATTAAGTTGGGAAACTTGCCACTGTGTGCAGAACTGTTGAAACATTGCAAAAATTTGTTGAATTGTGGCTCAGTGTCCATAGCACAGTGGTCGCAGCACTGACCACATGCACGGAGGCTGGCCGTTTGAATCTGGTCTGCACCAGCTAAGCAACAATGACAACTGCAACAACAACAAAAAAAAAATAGCCAGGAGTTGTGGCAGGTGCCTGTGGTCCCAGCTACTTGGGAGGCTAAGGCAAGAGAATCTCTTAAGCCCAAGAGTTGGAGGTTGCTGTGAGCTGTGATGCCATGGCACTCTACCAAGGGTGACATAGTCAGACTCTGTCTCAAAAAAATATATATATATTGTCGAATTGTGCATCAAAATCATCAGCTGACTGTGTGAAGCACAGCAGATCCAGTAAACACTGATAGAAAAAGAGGAAAGTCTTAACTGAAAATGGTGGCATGAGAAAAGTATGTGCAAAAATGGGCTCCCGCATGATGACAATGTACCAACTCACACAGCACTGCCTGTGAGGGACATTTTTACCCAGAAAACAAATAACTGTATTGGAACACCTTTCCTACTCACCTGATCTGGCCTCCAGTGATTTTTTTCTTTAACCAAAGATAAAGGAATTATTGAAATGAAGACATTTTGACGAGATTCAAGACATTAAGGGCAATATGATGACAGCTTTGATGGCCATTTCAGATAGAGCTCCAGTATTGCTCTGAATGATGGACTAGGTGCTAGCATTGGTGCGTAGCTTCCCGAGGGGAGTACTTTGAAGGTGACCATGATCAGCAATGAAGTATGTATCACTGTTTCTAGGATGAGTTCATAAACTTAACTGCTAGATCTCGTATCACCCACTCAGATTTCTTGCTTTTGTAAATCTCCACACATTCCCCATTCCCTGGAATGCTCTCCCTTACTTCTCTGCTGAATTAACTCCTTTTCCTTTAAGACTCAGACCAGAGAGATCATTTACTCCAAAACAGCCTGGTCTGAGTTGGGTGTTTCTCCCCTGGCATAGAACTATTTCCTAAATCACATGCTTGGACACCTCTCCCTTCATTTCATGTGATGAGAGGGATGAGTTCACCTAACAGCATCCTGCCAGCCCAGCTCTGTGCTCTCCCAGGATGCTCTCTTCAGCACAGAAGCCATGTCACCTCTGCCTCTGAGACAGATGATCTTCAGCAAAGCAGGCTCAGGAGGGTGTCCACATTTTACTGTCGCAGGCACGGGCAGTCTGGACTCCAGTGTTTATCAGAGCCATTTGTTTTGTTACAGCACAGCTTACACTGAAAGCAAAGCTCTCTAAAGAGGTGAGGTAAATAGTTGCTTTCCTGCTCTCCCCGTTTGAGAGACACAGTGATGTCTTTGTAGCAACCACAGCAGGGCTACTCTCAGTCCGTGATTCACCCAGGTATTGGTTTATTGGCATTCTTTCTCCATCATTTAACAATAAGTGGCTCTTTCAAAAATGGGTAAATAAACACAAATAAAAAGAGCAATAATTCTTTTATTCTCCAGCAAAGTACAGGAGCGGGAAAGAGAACAGGTCTTCCCATTTGTGATAGCTACCTCGGGATTCAGTTTCTTAAAATTAAGGCCAAAACAAAGTTCACCGTTTCCTCTGACAATATATGTGGATAGCAGGTAAGGTCGTTCACTTGCCAGATGACATTTGGTGTTATCAAGACAGCCACTTAGAGAACCACAGTGGATTAAGGAAATCCTTTGTCAAGAAAGCCATCTGATAGCACAAGGACAATTGAGGAATTAACTTCAGGGCGAGACATCTCCAGCCTAGAAAAGGTGAGCACTGGAATCATATCAGGAAAACAATAAGAACGAAAAACAGCCCCTGTGGCCTCTCTTGATTATTGTTGCCTTCTCCAGAAGCATTGTCTTCATTGGTCAAATAGATTATTATTCTCTCAAAGATAAGCACATCTCAGTCATTTAAACTCAAATGATGAGGAACCACATTTACAGAACTCCTAGATAAACTGCAGAAAGTTTATAGAGTGGAAAGATTTTGTTTTAAAGAGCTGAAGTGTCATCCTAATTATGTGTTAACTAAGATTAAAAGTAAATCTGAATTCATGCGTTCCAGGGTATGGTAGCAGGGAGCGCACTGAGCAAAAGTCAGTCACAGTGTTCTCTGTTCATATATTCATTCTACAAACATCTGTGACGGAACCACATGTAGCTGCTATATTCATCAGTAAAAATAACAACCATCTGGAGGTTAAGAAAATGAAGTCATAGTACCTAAGTTTGATTGTAGATCATGCTATTTATTAACTGTGGACATTGGACAAGTTATTGAATGCCTACATGCTCTGGTGTCCTCATCTGTAAAATATGGATAATAGGATTGACCTCATAGGATTGTTGTAAGGACTAATTAAGTTTGTAAATAGAAAGTATTAAGCTGCAAAGGCTGCCAGGCTACAAAGCAATAATAACAGATAACTGTAAAACCTCACCCAATCTTTATGGAGCATTTACTACATGTCACGGACTCCATATAATAAACACTCAATAAAAGTTGACTACTACTATTATTATTATTATTATTTGCATCCTTCAGCTTTCAATTTTAATTAAAAATCTGAACATATTCCGATTTCCGTTGTTGCCACTATTCCTGGGATTTTAGCTTTGACTGATTTCCACAAAACTCTCAGTATGAATTTAGAATTAGACCAGAGTCTACGACCAGTCACCTGTCAATGTCTGGGTTTACAGCATAACCCTAAGAGATCAGACCATGGTTTTAAGAATTTATTTTTGCCCACCACATAATATATTCTATATGCCTAATAAAGAATGACTGTGCCCGAGACCACGGAGAAGGACTCTCTTCTTGGATCTTGTTTGACAAAGGAAAGCAAGTCTATAGGTCTATGTCAGGTCAGGACAGTAGTTCAGAGAAAAATAACCATACTGCTAAAGGTTCTAAAAAACAGAAGACATTAGATTATGTCAAGAAAAATCAAAAGAGGATGAAAGCCGTTCTTTCAGTGCAGGTATACCAAAAGGATGATGCCACTGGTTAAACTGAGCCAATAAAAATCAGAAGCGATAAGAAGGAATCCACGCAGAAGATCAGAAATTCCACCCAGGTGTAACCAATGCAAGGATTGAACTTGTCTGGGGACATCTGATGATCTCCATCTTCTTTTTACTGACCTGAGGCTGTGAAAACCTAGCAAATTGTATATACTCCAATGTCGGTTCTCTAGCTAATGCTGTTTTCACTCTGTGGAACTCGTCACACAATGCCTGGCTTATCGTGCAACTTAAATGCATCAACTACATCCTCGACTTAGCATTCCCAGAGAAACTTCCATGTTACAGATATTCAATAAGCATTTTCTGAATGAATGAATAACTACCATGAACAAATTAGCACACACCAAGGGAGTCTGATCCCGAGCCAACTGCCTTCTGAGAGAAATGTTCCTTACATCCTCCCCATCCAGAGCAAAATGGTTTCAGGGTGTGGGGACATCTGTTAGTGTTGTCTGCCAAAAGTCAACAGTGCCATCTTAGGAGAGAAGAGCAAATCAATTTTCCATTGGGGAATTACCCCAGCCCATCCTCTCTCTTGAGGGTAGAGCTAAGAGCCCAGGGGTGAGGAGCCTACGGCCTTGGAGGACACATGCGGCCTCTGGATCCTTGAGTGTGGCCTTTTGATTAAATCCAAATTTTACAGAGAAAATCCTTTTAATAAAAGAATTTGTTTGTGAAGTTGGGTTTGGTTGAGAGCCATGCTTAGGGATTCAGAGGGCCACAGTTTCAATCTTTTCCCTGCCCCAGGAATTTGAACCTTAATCAGAACCTCAAGGATAGAATATAGCTTGACTGGATTTACCGCAGAAGTGACAGCAGTAGCCTGAAGAGTTGACTGTTAGTTCACACTGCTTCGACTGCCATAGTGACCTTGGTTTATGTTCTCTCTACAACCTGGTACTTTAGCTCTTCCTTTGAGCCAACGGGCTTCTCTTTATCCTATCAATACATTTCTTTTGCACGTAAGTTAGCAAGACTTAGTCTCAATAGCTATGAACCAAGCATCCAGCTGATGTACCAGTGTACTATGAGGAACTCAAGAATGGTGCTTCTCAACTTCAGCTACACAGTAGCAGTAAAAGGAGTTTTTGAAATCCCAGTGCTCAGACCACACCCTAGACCAATTAAATGAGACTATCTGAGGGTTTGGCCAGTACTTCTTAAAGCTCCCATAATTCTTAACATTCAGCCACGGTTGAAGATCACTGCTCTAGAGACAAATGCAAGCATGTTCCCCTCACCACTGTAAGGAAATGAGGATGCAAGGGTATTTCACCATTGTTTTTAAAGGCAGAATTTACCGGGGGAGGCGGAGCAAGATGGCAGCCGAGTAACAGCTTCCTTGCGGCTGGGCACGGTGAGACTGGGGAGAGAGGACTTCAGGCATCTCTGGCAGGTGGGATCTACCCAGGAACTTCCCCTTGGGGACACAGGGAGACAG